>JANTOQ011048656.1:0-27282 GCA_027564595.1 Bythotiara depressa | reverse complement strand
AGCAAAGTTTTACTTATGTAACAGGGTTATCTTTAATAATTAATTTGTAAAGAAGTTTGTACTAAGTCTTTTTTTTTTTTGAATTGGCAAATGGGTAACATACTAAAGAAGAGACGCTTCAAATTTGCTCTTATCAGCAAATGTTCCTTATAAATTTTTTGGAAACTTTTTTTTTGACTAGATATTTGCTTATTGACATTTATCCATTGAATCCACAGTGCTCGATATTGTCCAGGGAGTCTTCCCTACATATCTCAGAATAATCAATTTTTTGTATATTCTCAATTTTCGGCGGTTTTAAGAAATGGTATGTAATTACTTCGCAACACGGACAGATTTAATTATTGCCATATGGACCTTAAAAATTTACATGGAGTGCAAAACAGTTGATAACATGGGCGGCAGCTTTGTAGAAATTATGGCTAGTTATTAATAAGATATAGTATTGCAAGCCATCCTATGGAAGAAAATGTTTGATAACCATGATATTTCATTTGGGAATTAATAATTAACAATTAAAATGTAACTTTTAAAATTTAAATACGTAATTCTTAGTGCGCCACAAGCACAGCGGAAGCGATAACTTTATATAAAACTCACTATTTAGGGGTGGTCGGTCAGGGATTGGGACGGATGAAATCTTTTCTTCATCATTTATGGGTTAGGGTCAGGGTTATGGCAAATTTCCGTATTTAAAAAAATGCCATAACCCTGACCCAATTCGATGTTTACATATTATGATTGTCATTATTTTAATGATTAACATAAATATAGCAACATTTTAATAGTTTATCACTATTTTTTTAGAGTACTTGTTGAGTATTGTTATTTAGCAGTAGCACTGTTATTATAATATTATAATATTATTTAGCTGCAATCCTTCTCACACAACAAATTTTGGCAAAATTTCATAAAAAACGACAAAAACACACAAAAATAACAACACTATTTTCAAAGAAAACGACAAAAACACACAAAAACAACAACATTATTTTCATAAAAAATGACAAAAACACAAAAACGACAACAGTATTTTCATAAAAAACGACAGAAACACACAAAAACAACAAACAGTATTTTCATAAAAACGATAAAAACACACAAAAACAAAAACAACAACAGTATTTTGCTCACCTGTTGTTAACATAAGAATTCAAACCACTATAGCAAACATTTAAGAGATCTTCCAACAAACTTTCTTCTTCTTTCATGCTTTTGTCAATTACCATTGCAAAGACTCTGTACAAATCACACAGTAATCCACCCAATCCTAAAGGATCCGTAGTGGTCCAATCTTTCCCCTTACAGATGGCTGACATGTCTGATATTTGGTCTGATAGATTCACATCGTCGACGCCCTGATTGCGTAACGTGTTATGTATTTGTTTGTATGTAATGTACCTAATAACAGAGAGGCATATAGTAGATATTAATTTCTTGACAATTTTAGCTTACAAATTCTACCAATTTCAGGATGCCTGGGTAACAGAAATTAATATACACAATGTATAACATTAAAGCTGTAGCACGGTGGTAGTGGGTTGGACTTGCAATCCAGAGGTTACGATTTCGAGACCTATCTACGGTACAGTGCAAATAAAAAACAAACAATTGAATAAATAAAACAGTACAGTACAAAATCCCTATTCCAATTGTACGAAGATCACACAATTAAGAAACTGACTCAGACGGAGACAATTGCGTATATATAGTTCAAATATCAGCTAACCTACCCGTCCAGAGGATCATGATGGCCCATACTTGGCACCTGTGGCCTGCTCAAGTCTACGCTCATCTTCCAATACATTTTCTTTTTACCACCTCCGCATGAATAAATAAATTTGTCGTGGGTAGCCTGGACCAATTCGCCAGCCCACCTACTATATCTCTTATCTCTTGTACAGATACTGGCCATGTTCAAAGCATACATCCATTTTGTGAGGTAATGGAAATACTGACCATCCCTATCCCATTCCATATCATCATCATAACCTTTATCACTCACACTCCGTTCAGGTAGCTTTTTACCAATCCTTAACCCTCCCTTTGTGGGATGTTGCGTTCCTTCTTCCTCATCAAGATTGCTTAACCAACCCTACAAATGTTAATATTAGTAGCGGCACAGGTGGCAAAGACGGAGGAATAGAAAATCATTAAATAAACCAAGACAGGTTCGCACTTACTATAATACAATAATATCATAACATTTGGCTGAAATAGGAAATTTAACTACAATCAGACTTTCAAACACAAAATCATTAAAAACTAAAAACAAAAAAGCAAAAATGAAATCAAAAGGAAAGGAAAGTAACAAAACAAACGAAATCCTTATCAGCACATTTCCCTAACATTTTGCGTATAAATATGGAACAAAAACATTATGGATTTGCTGCACCAATGAACCAGAACTATCTTGGACAGTAATACATTATTACCTTTCGCCGATCATCGAGACTGTATTTCGCAAGTACATTATGCACATTCTCAATCAAGTTTAATGCCAAATCAAGATATGATTTTTCTCCTAAATGCCGGTACAAACCAATATAATTACAAACAGCGAAAGCATCCGTCCATAAGTATCGTCGAGGTCTATCTGATGATGTATTTGCAGCAAATTCATTCATCACTCGAACAACTTTCTCTACTGCTAACGATGTCATCATTTGATTATTCTTTCAAACAAATAATAAACACGGTAAGAAACACGTTAGTGTTGGTTTGAGTAAAGTTACAGTAAATCACCAGGAAAGTGTACAATGTTTGTTTGTTTTTTTGAAATTTATTTTAAGTCGGAATAATAAGTAATATATATAAATAGTTTCCAAAATAAATTTTAAAAACTAATCAAATCCGACTGTATATTTTCCGTAACAATTTTCTTTTACTTTAGAGTTTCCACAATCACTTACCAAACAATTTCTGTAAATACGAAAGCAGCCAACGGAGATGTTGTAGGAATCAAGTGTTCTAGAGGTGTGTTATTACAGGCATAGAGAAGCTGTTCTAGCGACATGATGACTTTGGTCCTCCTGTTAAAATGGGATGCTCTTAATGAAGAATAGGGTTTCCACTCCTGGCAAAGTCAGCTATTCTAATTGAGATATATCTTCTCAACTCTTGGAAAATGTGGTGTTTTAAGAGAAAATATCTCTAACCTGGAAAAACGAACCTTTCTAAGAGAAATAGCAACTGTTTTCTGGTAAATAGGGATCTTCTAAGGAAATTAAATTATTTTCCAGGTTCACTCAAAGAACATACTTTCTGGCAGTTAAGAACACTTATTTTCCTAAATAGTTCTGTTGGCTGCTTCTGTAAATTGTGATGGGTTACCTCAAACATGTGATGGGTTACCTCAAATATTCGTTGTTTCCATCAGAATCTTGGTTCATGTAAGTGTTCAGTTCTCAACAGTAGTATATGAAGAAGCAGGAAACATAAAGACGGCATACTGTAGCAGAAAATACACACTTAAAATATAAAAAGAAACAGTATCGTGGTGTCGAATATAAAATAAAACGATAAAACACGCACCACTTAAAATATTTCGATTCTTACGAACCTTTCATCAGTTATATATTAACAATAAAAAATAATCGGTTCCGACTCTATATACATAAATATAATATAATATAAAATTATATATATAATATTAGTCATACACTTAAAACACAAGAACTGGATTTAAGATTGGATCCTGTTCTTAGAACTACAATCCCTAACAGAATGTTTACAATCTAAAGGGAACAGTAGGCAGACTAGAACTGCTCAGTGTGCCAGAAAAGAACATTTCTCTTACAACGTTTTTTCCAGGGAGCAGATAAATATCCCTTTTTGAACAAGTCAAATTGCAAAGAATGTTTCTCTTACAACAGCTAGGTATAATTGTGAGGAATCTCATACGACATGAAAAGCCTGGTGTTAAAAGAGCTCAATGTATCAGCACTGACATATATCTAGAACAGTTGTATTCTAGAACACATCCGAAAGAAAATGAGTTCTCCATCAATATCGTTTGCCAGTAAAACTCAATGCAAGTAAGTTAATGTTTACGTATTGAAGTTACATTTACAATTGTAACTATATGCCTTAAAAACGTTTTCGCACAAGAGAACAAAATTGAAGGAAAATTAATTTCAACTAAGAGAAAGATCGTTCTTGTATTACATAATCAAGGAAGATGGATCGTTGTGGCTCTTAATATTATGGGGAGAGGTAGGTGATAGTTATGCCGATGATTAAAATGACAAAAGGGGAACATCCAAAATGTTAATTAAATAAAACAAGAATGATTCCTAGCAGCAAGAATAGTCAATCTCCAAATTTACTTTGGATTGAATCTTGCAGCTTGTCTTATGTTAATTATTTTTTCAAATATGGTAAAACAATCTTTTTTCTACCTTTTAACAATGTAAAGAACACTAATGAACTCACGCATTATATATTGAGCTGTCTAATTAATAATCCATATGAAACATATAAACAGAAAAACCTAAAGAAGGAAAAATATACTGAAGAAGGGTTTTTATCTTGTATCCTGAACCTTTGCAAGTATAATACTTTAAGGGAAGAAACTTTCGCGGGAAGATACTATCGCAGGAAGTAATTTTCATAAAATTCGCGAAAGTTTATTCCCGTAAATATCCAAAATTTGGAATTCCACGGAAGTTTATTCCCGCGAAATATTCAAGAAGTGGTCGACCGCGAAAGTTAAAATCCGCAAAAAAATTCAACATGTGGGGCAAGTATAATATATACCACAAGAACCCATTGTTCAATACCAACCATAATGAATCAGTAAGTTAAAATATCATCAACACACCAATCAATTTCAATGCCTTCTCGAATACTTTCAACGAAAAATCTTTTTTCTTTAACAGAAAAGTGCGTCTCATTAACACGAATTTTCTTCAACCTGGGTTTTCCATCTTTGAATTTGGCTTTTGTAACAACTGCTAATTTATCGAGTGATTTTACAGTTAGTTTATCATTGTATGAGATATCTAATTCCTCTAAATATCCAACACATGGTGTTAACACTTCAAACATCTCATCATCAATGCCACATTTATAGACGATTAATTTCTTTAACTGGCTTCCTAAACTGGATTCAATAGATTCCAATATTGTATCGGATAGCAGTGTAAGTGATTGTTTTGATAACAGGTTCTGAGCTATACTAAATGTTTCCAAAAACTTCAAGCAACTCAATAATGCCTCTATACTTTCAGTACTAAGCCTACATCCATTAATGTGTAGGTTCTTTAATCGACATTTTCCTTCATTATTATACCTATTATTGACAATACCTTTGCAGATCGATCCGAATGTATGTTGTGTTAATGCGGGATTTCCTGATAACTTTACTGATTCTAAAACATGAACTGAATCCTTAAGTATATTCATTTTAATATCATCTAAGTCACAGTTCTCAAGTTCCAAATATTTCAGTTTATAGACATTTTTATATAATTTGTTTTCAATTTCACAAAGTGATTTTGCAATCATGTCAAGTGTACATTTAGACAAATAATTTTCAGACAAGTTAATGCCTTCCAAATACTTAATACACGGTATTAAGGTGCCAAAATCAGTGCCACATGCATTTAAATCTAGGCATTTCACATGACAAATTCTATTTTCTTGGACTGTATTCACAATAACGTCAGAAACATGATTCCATGCAGGTACCGAGATATTGTCATTGTAAAATATGACCAGTCTTTCCTCGAGTAAAGGAATCACCTTTCTCAATAACATGAACACTGCATCTGACAGTTCACATTCTGTAAAATATAGTATTTTTAAATTGCCACTCTCAGCAAATTTATATAAATGAACAGACAGCAGCTCCCATTTTCTATCACCCATTAACATTCTATCAAATTTTATTTTCGCAATTCTTGGTAATATTTTGCCAAAGTCGTGGATTTCGTTGAGTGACAATAATCCATCAACTGTTCGCAAAGAAAGTTGGTCAACAGACACATATTCTGGCAGTTTACTTATAAAATAAAGAATGTTTCGCAGTTCATGATGGTACAAAACATCTGCAGCAAATAAAGTACCACCAATTACAATTTTCTTACCAGCAAGGATTGTCAAAACACGCGAGCTAATATCCCCTTGAAATTCATAAAATATTGCAAAAAATTCATTCAATTTGTATTTACTTTGTCTCATAATAAAGATATCGTGTCGTGGTTCCTCATCATCACAGAATGCATTTTCTTCTAAACAGCTTACAACACTTAGCTGTTTCTTGAATAACTGTACAACTGGTTCCCACCATTCTTCTGTCATTATAAATACATTCTGCATAAATAACTCAACTAAGTTTGATGAGCTGCCTTGATAATTTGAGTGAAGCTTGGGTGTATAGTGTACTGGAAAGCAGGAAGGTGTCGAATGAAAATGTGACAAACCCTGTAGGCCTGCCAGCACTGGAAGACAAGTTCTTAACTGTTTTGTTACTACCACAGTGGATATGTCAAGAGACCATCTGTGTATATGCAATGCACACAAAAACTCTTGTAATACCAGGTGGCGAAACTGGTAAACATTCACATCAATTCCATTAACATTTTTGGTACACTTTACAATGAATCCTGTATCTTCCATCTTTGATAAAGAAAATTCTTTCATGTCTTTTTCTTCAAAAACTACTTTGCCTTCCAAAGTTGCCTTATAAGCAAACCTTGCAACATCTAACAACAACTTCAAAATACATTTATTGTTACATATGTCCGTAAGTGCACATTGTACTTTCTCAAATTTTTCTTTGGCATGCTGACACAGATATATTAAACAAGCGTATATAAAGAGATCAGTAGTAGTTTTGGGTGATTCAATTGTTTTGTCTTCACCGAAAAGTATGCAGATTATCCATAAATATACTGGAACGCTCGACATAGCTTGCAAATTCTCAGACTCTTGTATTTTATTCTTAACGATTTGAATTAACTCAGGATTATCTTTATATGTTTTATTAATATAAGCATCCACATTCTCCTTGCTAAAACCACAGACTTCAATAACTTTTGTTTCCACCCTTTCAGAGAATACTGAATACATTAATTCACAAGCTTCAGGTCGCCCAGCTAGTAGCACTTTCCGATTTGTCATTGTTTCAGATAGTGGCTCAATCAAGTGAAATAATGATCTAATTATCGGAGATGATTTCTGTAGTGATCTCTTGTTGTTTGCAGATTTCATTTCATATATTGATCTGAATTCATCCATCCCATCTACAAATATTGCAATATTGCCTGATACTTCTTCCAGGTCTTTTAATGATATCATATCGAAGACACATGGGAAGAAATGTTTCAATAGTGATATATCTGAAGCATTATCAACTTCTGATACCTCATTTAATTCCCGACAAGTAAAGAAAAACAAAAAATCAATCCGTGGCATGCCATCCTTCCCATTGAGAAGTTCTCCATAAGCCCACTTTAAAACATAATTATGGAAAAGGGTGGTTTTCCCTATTCCAGCAATACCTCTGATTATTACAGCCGGGTCAGTTCTTTGGATGATATCTTTTAATGTGATAGTATCTCGCTTGGAGTGTGCTTGCCGAATATGAAATTCTCTATCTGACTGCAACCATTCGTTCTCAATTTTGAAACCATGAAGTATTGCTAAATCTACATATGCTTCGGATCGCTTTATATGTTCATATTGCTTTCCTTCCTTGTTTTGAATGTGTCGGCATATGCTCCAATCCTCTAGTTTTACTATAATTTGATGCTTCAAATATTCAGATGCATTCTTTAATGCTGCAAAGAGAAATAATATTTATACATGAATTAAAATTCAAAAATAAATCCATAGTACTTAATTAGTTACTTAAGCAGTTGGAGGCAATTTGAGGGTTAGATAGTGGGTATATGGATAGCCTCCATAAGTTTAAGGTCTGTAGACTGTCAATTAATTCTAGAAGGGGCCATGGACAAGGGTCCTGGTTGCATCAGGGCCTATTCTTGCCCCTGAGGGCATGCATGCGGAAAAGGCACAAAGGCATATATAAACGTAATTTCTTGTTAAACCGAAATTGGAAGATCTGAGAGCACATCATTTCGTATTAAAATGAAGTTACGAAGTCAGAATTTACTGATGAGAAACACAGTTTCATGCTAAATGGTAGACAAGAGTCATTTGGTGGCAACATCCTTGTCAAAACATTGAAACTAGCCAATGATATATGTCACGAGAAGGTAACATATTGTATAAATAAGTGTGTATCAACGTGTAATTTTCCTGATAAATTGAAATTAGCTGATATTATACCTATACACAAAAAAGATTGCAAATCAAAGAAAGAAAATCATAGACCTATCAGTATATTACCCACCCTATATAAGGTTTATGAGAAAGTCCTTTTGAATCAGCTAGATAAATTCTCGCAAAAATTTCTCTCTCCTTATCTTTGTGGGTTTAGAAAGGGTTACAGTACGCAACATGCGTTATTGAACTTGTTACAAAATTGAAAGAAATGCCTTGACAAATCAGGAGTTGTGGGTACTGTACTAATGGATCTATCGAAAACCTATGACTGCATCTCACCTAGTCTATTAATAGCAAAACTCGCTGCTTATGGATTAGACACACAGAGTCTTAGACTTTTATATAACTATTTGACACAACACAAGCATAGAGTAAGAATAGGCTCCAGTCTGAGCGATTGGATGGAACTTATTCTTGGGCTACCGCAATGTTCAATATTGGGCCCAATACTCTTTAATTTATTTATCAATGACCTTATATTAACTATCCAAGAAACATACATGTGTAACTTTGTTGATGACACTACTCTATAGGCATGTGAGAGTAACATATCTGATGTCCTTAAAAAGCTTAACACAGATTGTGACCGCACAATTAAATGGTTTCAGGTCAATATCATGGAAGCAAATCCAAATAAATTTCAGCTTATGTTTCTTGGAACAAAAGTAGATGATTTATCTATATTTATTAAGGGTGAAAATATTATGAGCTGCAATGAGGTAAAATTATTAGGAATTACAATTGACAATAATAAGCTAACATTTTAAAAGCATATTAGTAGCATTTGCTGTACTGCAGGGAAGAGGACTAAAGCACTTCTTAGAATAAGGAAGTACCTTACCTATAAACAGGCCAAATGTTTGACTGAGGCATACATTCTTTCGCCATTTAGATATTGTCCCCTAATATGGATGTTTGGTGTAAAATCTGGGCATAACCTTATAGACAAAGTCCATCATCGTTCACTGAGAGCACTTCACCAATCACCCTCTTCTCCTTTCCAAGAACTTTTGCAACGTGATAATCGGACAACAATTCATAGACAGAACATTGGTAGTCTCTTGACAGAGGTCTATAAATGTAAACATAAACTGAATCCCATGTTAACATGGGGATATTTTGTCACAAAATCTACCTATAATCTGAGGGGAGGACACCAACTGGAACTTCCACAGTGAAAACTACACGGTATGGACTTAACTCGATTTTATTTAGAGCTGCATTTTTATGGATTAGCCTACCAAAGACGATCAAAGAATCCAAGTCTATTAGTTCGTTTCAAAACAATATATATGATTTTAATTTTGACTCGTGTACCTGCAGTATTTGCGTTGGTTAATGTGAGATTACTTTTAGATTTTACTTCTTTTTTCTTCTTCTCTGTTATATAATATATATTTTTATCTCATTATATTTGTTGCTTTAAATTAGTTTATGCCGTTACAGGAATAATACTATGTAATAATACCAACGCTAAATAAAGTTTTACTATTACTACTATTACTTTAAGAATCTATGTAGTAAATCAGGGAGTCGGAATTCACGGCACTTCATGGTTTCATGCTCAGAAAAAAGAATCTCATCGCACTCGGAAGTGATCTCACGAGAATAGTTATATCTAGTCTAACTAAAACGAAGTTATAACGTCCGAATTCGCCGATAGGAGAACATAACTCCATGCTAAAATGAAGTTACTTCATACTAAAAATGAAATTAGAAGGTCGCAGATGGGAGTGTGTAATTTTTTAAATGTTACTAAACGAAGTTACAAGCCTGAATTTGGAAATGAGAGAACATAATATTGCACTAAAAAACAACTGGGCTTTTCAGAAGGCAGAAAAGTTGTATATAACTAATATTTCAAAGTCAGGGAACGAAGAAAACTACCCCGGCACATATAGCATGTGTTGTGAAGTCAGGACTTGGCACCGTATGTTCTTCCGTGGATTGCTAAAAGTTATAAACAAGGCTAAAATTGTGGTGTACAGGATAAAGAAACATGATTCAAAATAACAATGGTGTGAGTGGTCAAACGAAGTGAAAAAAGGAAGCTCAGTAGGCAGCCCAAAGTAAGTGAAAAGAGAAAAACATAAATAAAAAAGCACTAGTTATCTAAAAGGGGGAATATATACAAGGCAATAGGGCAGGTTTTTCAATTTTTAGGGCACTGTAACAGTTTTTGGCCTTTTTAGGTCAAAATAAATTTTCACTTTTTCGAGGCAGCACATTGTGGTGATTATCGCATGCAATTTTCGGTTCAAAAAAGTCCCATGCATGTAACCTAATTCGTGCTACAAAGGTCAGCTTTATGAGTCAAACGAAGTGCTTCTGCTCAGCCAGATGATCCTACATCACTACTAACTAATGTAAAGCTCCTTTTCATTTACTGCTACTCTTATAAACATCAGTTTGTGTGATTCTATCCTTTTGGTGTTAGAACGACTTACCTGGAGTACTAACCAGAGTTACATCAAGCACAATATTTGTAATTTTTGGGCACTGGATTCAAGACTTAGCGAACTGCTTGGAATTATCCTGACCACTAGTACACTGTCCCAATTAAAACATAAAAACGAATTAGCTCTCCTTCACAGAATGCACTAGTATGCTCTTTACTGAACAGTATGCTCCTGAATTAACAAAGATTTAGCACACGTAATATTGTTAAATAAGAAGCTCATATTTTCTTCAGCGCCATACAGCTAGGTTACATGAGAAACATACCTTCTGTTAGAAATGTGTCCTTCTTTAACCTCTTAACTATGTCATCCCTGTTCATCCTTTTTAACTTTTGCTTCAACATACTCCAAGAGACATTGTTATTTAGAAATTGGAAGCATTGTAGCATTTTTTCGCCATGTGTCAAATGTTGCTTCTCAATTTCAGATATCTGCTCCTTATTGAAATACAAAAGTTTTCCAGCCAGTTCTTTCCAATCCAAACCAATCATATTAGATGTTATATTTAAAACATTCATTTCAGCAGAATCTGTTGGAGCTTCTGTAAGAGAAAATATAAGGGGGGATTTGAGACATTTGACAACAGTTTTAAAGCAAAAGCAGTCCTGTGTCTGAAAATGTTATAACTCAATGAAGCTATGCTAATGTCCTAATGAGAGTTTAAAGAGAAAGTTTTATCGTGTTCCCATAATTTATTGGGTGTTAATGAAAATGTTTGAGAAAATTCCTCCAGCAGATTTGCTTAAATAAATAATTACAGTCTGTTGACTTGTCTGATATAATCTTGTGAATATATACAAATGGAAAACGAACTAGCTTTGTTAATTTAGAAAATTTTAAATAATAAAAGAATTAACTTACACATTTTAAACCATCAACATTGAGAAGATTATTTATCACCAGCCAATCAATCAATTTAATTAAACATAGGAAACCTTTCTGATTACAATGTACAAATGAATAAAATAAATAATTTATTGTCAACTCAACATATTGGAAGCAACAACAACAACAACAACAACAACAACAATGAAATACAAAACAATGACCTTGCTAATAAAATTGGAATTTTATAAGTGGAAGTGTTACTTCCTGAAGGATGAACTTCCTAGTTTACCCAGTTATGACGAATGCTATAAGTACTATATTTTCCCCCAAAGTGTAATAAGCCATCTTTTGATTGTATATTTTAAGGACAGTGCTTAGAAGTTTAATTTGCATTTGTGGTTTGCATCAAAATATAATATCAATTTAAGAGAAGAGGCAGTGAAATACATTTTATATCCATGTGGATAAGCCAGAAGCTTTCCAACCTATTTTCTGCTTTACTTTGGAGAAAATTCAGACAAACGTTTTGGAAATAAAGAGGATTCTAATGAATCTTCTGCAGTGTTCAGGGAAATGATTGCCAAATTCAAATTTCTTCTGAAAAATGATATCTATGTTGAAATTTACAAGGATATACAGTACCACAAGTCATGAAAACCATTGTTGAGGTTGAAGGAAATTTTAAATTTGAATAAGAATATCAAACCAAAACACAACATTTTTTATGACAGTCCATACATTTGAGCTTTCACTCATCTCATGTGAGCATGGTCACAATTAAAGATTTACAGTAAAACTGTTTTTATATATTCCAAAATTACAATAAAAGTAATAATGGAAACAATTAAAAATCACTAAAGGCATGGATTTAGTGGATCTATTAGGCTCTGCATCAAGGTAAGTTTAAAAGTTGACAATTCGACATACAATGATGATTTCAGACAAGTGCCAGTGCTGTGAATACTTTCAAAAGTATATAAACACTTGGTTTACAAAAAGCTTATAAAATGCATCAAAACCAATAACATCTACACGATGACTGGTTTTACAGCAAAATATTCAACAAATATGATACTGATAAATTGAAAGATGACCTTGTCAAGGCTATGAACTGTGGTGGGCTCACTTCAGATATTCTAGCTGACAATTTGAAGAACTTTGATACAATAACTTTTAAAGCTCTTGGGTCAGAATCACACCAAACTGGCTTCTCAAAACATTCCGTTAGTTATCTTACAGCTTGTTAACAATACATCCAATTTGCTGACAAGATTTCATCCATGTTAAGCATCAACCTCTGAGTTCCTCTAGCTCCACATTTCAACCGATCTTATTTAATCTATGTCTGAGATCTATGAGACAACATCTCACGGACAGTTTCATTTTACAAAATGCTAAACTAAAAGAGCTGGAAGATTGCATTTCAAAAGTTCAAAACGTGATTGATGAATTTGCAGGTCCGACCATGCCAACGTACTGTTAAATTCAACAATATCAAAATTTATGCTCTTTTCTTCCAAGGGTTTTCACATATTCACAATATGTGTGATCCACATAAAATTACTATCATGCAAAATGACTTTTAACTTAGAATGTGTAACTGAATATAAACTATTACACATTTATTTAGATGTGCTCCTAGTCTGGAATGTTCTCCTTCACAAGTTAATTACATCAAGTAATAGGAAGCTCATTCAACTATGTATTCGTACAAAATTAGCGGAGAGCCTTATTCTAAGCAACCTGGACTACTGCAATTCTATGTTTGATGATGCACCAAATTAGAATATCACTCGTTTGGAAAAATTCAATTTTGGATAAAAGTGCATAAAAATGCAGCTTCCTTCGTGACAAGTACTGTAAAGATAATAATGGAAAAATTAAACTGGCTTACAGTACATGGTAGGATAGATCCTGAAACTTGCATATATAAATGGTTACAAGATGTTTCATTACCAAACTATATAAGTTTGAAAAATAAATCTTCAAGGTGAATTCTATGAGGTAGTAACAAAGTTGCTCTATGTTCTACCTTGCTGGTATCTTGTTATATCTGCTTCTATAAAATGTGTACAATAAAGACAATAATATGAAAGACCGTGGTTCTCCTCTGTAAAAGGCAATAATATTGAAATAACAGAATCAGTTAAATTACCATATTTAAAATATGTGTTCAAAAGCTTTATATACTTGAACTGACAGTAAGTAATTAGCTTTCGCAGATTATATAACCATTAGTTTAATATATGTATGTTGCTGCACTATTAATCTTACTCTGTGTAGGGGTTAAATACAGAAAAGTAATTCATGTTGCACTTAGTAGTATCTCTCGTAGGCCCCACCATGGTTGGGTCCAAGGGCAATTTTAGCTTTTAGTATGCTCTAAATCGCTGGATATTGCACTCCCCACAACTAAAACCTAAGAAAATAGTCCTCATTCACAGCACAGAATCACAATAAATGGTGTAAATTGCTAGTGAAAATCTTCAGTGATTTATATATCTGGAGGATTCGGTCCTTTAGAATCCACTCCAGCTTCCATTTTGTTTTTGCTTTGTTTCATAAATGTTCAGTAAAAAATATGGTACTGAAAGAAACTGAAGTTAAAACAAACTATCATTATTTTTTTCTATATGTTACAATAGTTTGTTGCCTGTGCCAAGTTCATATTTAATGCTTGTTGGTTGTAATAAAGATTAGCTGTGCTAATTGAGGCGTGGCAAGAAAAAGGACCACAATTGACATTAACTTGCATGCACGGTGTGGGTGGTGTGCTAGGTGGGTGATTTTTCTAGTATTGTGCTTGTTAAAAAATTATAGATTTTTGTTTCAGAAGGCAAACTGAAGTAAGTAGCGATAATTTTGTTTTCAATATTTCAGCTGAAATTTAAATTTGGTGCACAAATTACGATATCCCCCAAATCGGTATACCGAAATCGGTCTTTATTAAACTCTGCACTGCTATGATGCTAATCACTAGTAAGTTAGTTAGTTGAGTGGAATAAATACTACTTTTGTTTGTCAACAGAATGGCTCAGCCAAGTATACAATGATTGTACCAATCACCTTGGTAACAGAATATGAGGATTCTAACCATTACCGTCAATATTACATGGTTTCCAAAGAGAGGGACTGTCCTTTAGTGATTTTTAACTCAGTAACTTCCATGATTCCGGGTATGCTTACCTGCACCAAAATCAATACAAAAACCAGGCATTGGTGGCTTTTTATATTGCAAAAGCTTACAGTAGCCATATAATATAACCAAACTGGCAACGGCCCCACTGTAATAATTACAATCTATCAAAATCATTAGTACTGATATTATTTTCAACAAAATAAAACATATTACCTTTTAGTTTCTCCTCCAATTCTTTCAAACGTTGATTATGTAAGTCAAGTGTTGCTTCTACTACTGATTGCCAGTACCTGCTGTTAGGATCAAGTGGGCCTTCTTTCAGGTCATCAACTGTTGTTATATCAAAACCAAGGTTGGTTAGTGTTGTTTCAAGTTGTGTCCATTTAATATTAAATTGTGTTTCAGTCATCTTTGCATTGGCAATGTGACATAGCCCATTTCTTATTTCTTGTAAATCTTTCAAAAACAGTCTTAAGTCTATACCAGGTGGCATTGCTGGAAACACAATACACTTGTCAATTACAAGAAATGATAATGTCAAATCAAACTTAACAATGTCAGTTTCATTTGACCTGGGTGGCCAAAGAATCTCTTTCTGATTTTTATATAAAATCCATTTGTTTTTCAGATACTTATCTTGGTCATATTGTGTCTTTAGATGAGAATATAACTGTTTTTTGTCTGTAGGTAAGCCATTGGCTGGATTTCGAATAATGTTGTGGCAAACAGCCAATCCAGCATAATTCATCAGTGTTATTAGACGCATCCAGAATCCATAGATATTTAATGCTTCTATTGTTGAACACACCATTTTTGGAAAATTTTAAGTGAAACAATCTGAATGCAAAATGTTGTAATTACAGATAAAAATAAAAATGAACATTGAAATAAAAACAGATAAAAATATATACACTTTTCATGGGATATAGAAATATTCTTTGTTATACATATATATTTGAGATGTCCTAATGCTGTAATTATCCACATTTTCTAAATATTTTTTCTAGCAAAGGAAGCATAGAGTAGTCCTGTATACAATAATATGAACATTAATAAATAGAGTTGTGAGTTGCTTGTTATGAGTTGCGAGTTGCAATTTAAAATACGAGCTAAAAAATAAATGTGCGAGTTGAATAGTAAAAGTGTGAGTTGATCAATAAAAGTGTGAGTTGCGAGTTGCTTTAAAAAAAGTTGGTGTATAAAGAGTTCATGAATTGCTTTTAAGTTGCGTGTTGAAAAGTAAAAGTGCGAGTTGAAAAATAAGTGCGAGTTGATTAATAAAAGTGTGAGTTGATGTTTTAAAATTACATTGATTTGCATCTTATTATATTAGGGTTCTTAAGAAATTTTAACCTACTATAATTGGAAAAACTGTATCTACAGTCATGGTCATTAGTTATTGGACTTTTGACATTTTATGTCTGATTGATGTTTTGGCTGTTTCTCTTCAAGTTTCAAATGCATGAGAATGGGGTTAGGTGTTGGCAGAACACTATGCAGGATCACGTTGTTTTATCATGTTGAGCAGTCAAGCTCACTTCAGTACCAAAGTAACCTAAGAAGATTCACAAGTCTCAAACTGCAAAGGTTTAACTTTCTCTCTCGTTATTTCAATGGATACTTTTGCAGCATTTTACACAAGATTTGTGAATTTTTCATGCCTTATTATGTCCTGAATTATATAGAAACAATGTCACAATATTCTTTATACTTTTATACTTAAAAAAATAAATTAAAACAATTGTTTATCATTTCACTGTATTTGTTGGTAAACAAGGAAGTCATCAATACATTTAAAGTAATTTATGTAATATTATTGTGATTACTAGTACCAAGGGGCTACTAATTTGAAAGATCATGGACTTCTATAACCTGTTGTTACACATGCCTATGGGAAAACCATTGTGGTAGGGGGTTGAGAACTAAAGTTCAACTTCATGTTTGCAGATACCTGATTACAAGAAACTTTAAAACTTTCCTGATTTCGCATGTGTTTTGGTAAATTCACCAGTTTCTTCAGTTTCAGGTTCACAGTTTTCAGGTCGTCCATTAGAAAATCTTTTATGAATCTTTTACACAACTGAAATTCAATATAACATCATCACTGCACTCTTTTTATACCTGATTATTATTTTCCTTTATACTGTCGACAAAAAAGCTTTGTAGGGAGAGTGCAGTAATTTTCTTTTGAACGTTGTCTACATCCGGTAAGAAAAGTGTTAGGTATGTGTGTTGTGTGTAGATAAAAATAATAAATTAAAGAACTGAGATATGTATCCAAATAGTGAATAGTGAACTCTACTCAATATTATTTCTTTTAGCAGATGAAATATAATGTTATAGATAAAAAAAATAATGCTAAATGGAAGATATTAGCGTTTGTCAGTCCAGTATTGGAATTCATAATGATATGATATATTTATCATGTCATGGACCTGAATGATTTAAATGTTGGGCTGCATTTTGAGAGAAACTTCTCTCATCATTGGGCAATGAGATTGTTGAAAACATCTCATTATATATGCATAAAGAGGATCGAAATTTAATTACTTTACACCTCCACGGGAAATTGCAGACGTATAAGGAACAAATTCCTGCATCAGAAAAAGATTGAAAATTGCACACCTCTACAGACAATAACAATCTCATTGCTCAATGATGAGAGAAGTTTCTCTCGAAACGTAGCCCAATGTTTAAATCATTCAAATCCACAACATGATAAATATATCATATCATTAAGAAAATAATGCTACTTTTGCACAATAAAACAGCAACTCTCGAGATAAAATATCAACTCACAGAATTTATGTACCAACTCATAATTTTTATGTACCAACTCACAACTCACAACTTGCAACTCACAAAATAAAACAGCAAATCGTACAATCACACAACTAAGAACTCGTAACTCGTAATTTATGTAACCAAAATAAATACATCACAAAAAATGCAAACAAAAAGTTGTTGAAAACAAAAAGTAGTCATTATTCAATAACATTTGAAAGTTCACACTTGTAGGTTCACTTGCTTCCAAAGGAAATAAAAACTTTACAATAAACATTTTCAAACAAAAACAAAAACAAATTATATTTTATATTTTTAACTTTTATTTTTGAAATATTTGGGGAAAACGTAACACCTAATCTATATACTGTACTCTACTTGCTTTCACATAAAACGTAGTCCTGTATAGGTTCATGCTGAAAATACTGTACACTTTGAATAAACAAATTCTCAAGTCCACATAAATAAATACAATGGTTGCATGGTTTTAACTATTGATACAAAAACCACATTTTCAGCAAATGAATTTTCCTGAGATGTATATTTTCCTCGTAGTGTATTAAAACAGTTAAAGAGATCAGTTAAATACACCCTGGTTTTTTAAAAACAGTTAAAACAAAAATTGAACAAATTAGATAATTGGTCCAACTTTGACTCAATTTGACAAAAACCTAAAAATGTTGGAGATAGATGGAGGGATAAGATGAAATTACAGATACACCAACTTTTACTTTACATCCAAATTTCATAAATATTGACTCATACAAAAGAGAGATCCTGTTATAATCTTTTAAAATCTAAATCAGTATCAATTATGCTAAGTTTGAACAAAATGCTGTTTTCTTCTCTGCATAAGACTAGTAGGAATACAGGTCTCACCGGTAGAGCTCAAGTGAAAAAGTTTCATTGGTTTTATGCAAAAAATAACAATAAAAACATATAATAACAATAATAAATAATAAATAATAAGTTTACAGTAAACAATATACAAGTCTACCCTCTCAGAAACAATAGAATCCTTTACTTTATTGGGTGCATGTACATAAAGGTTGTCCGTAAACATGTAAATTATAAAATAGATCTTTGACCAGAGTAACACACAAATTAATTTTTTCTGCAGGCTGCAGGAAATGGAAAATACTTTCTTTTATAATGTAATTTAATCAGCAGTTAACATAAAAAAGTTCCAAAAAGAATTGAACTTGTATAACTGTAGATAAAAAACATTTTTATTTTTCTCCTAGTTACACAGTTTACACACCAACATTTGCTATTGTTAATCATAATGCACATGGCCAAGATAAGGGATGTTACCTCCGGAGGGAGACTGCTGTATATTGTAAAATCATCGTCCTTTTGTTAGAAACTTACAAATGTATTCCTAAGAATAAAGTAATTGTTTATAACAACAATTACAATAAAAACATTGGAGACATTCATTCAATCCAACCATTTCTATGTTATGACTGATGCAGTCAGTTTACTTGGTCCAATAAATACTTCCAGGGAGAAAACAACTATAAGAAGTGGGTGCTCAGTAAATGAAGAAGATGTAAATACAAGGTCACTGAACATAAGCTCTTGGTGCCATGTATAATTTGAGTTTTTCATCTGATCTTTTATATAAAATACTAAACATTATGTTGTCAAGAAATTAATTAAAATACAAAAAGTAAGAAAACAAGAATGTAAAAATAGGGTATACAAGTACATTTTCTTCCCCATTTGCAGTATACAGTATTCATGTATTAATGCATTGCATTATAATTATCTACAAAGAATGAGACTACATTTCAATGAAGCATTCCAAACATTATATTAATGTATTAATCAACAGTTCCATACAAATAAAATGAACATACCGTAATTCTACGATAATGATACAGCTTATTTTTTTCTAACACGTAATTTCTTCTGGCTTATTTTTGAAGCAGCCTATCCCAAAACAATCCCTATTTCTGTAACTAATTCAACTAGTGTTACCAAAGTTTCAATTCTTTCTTCTTACATTGTCAGTTACATCCTTTGTAAAATAATAATCAGATTATAACACCATTATAAATTTTCTTTAGATTATAATTGCTTTTGCGTTGGTGGTAAATTCAACAATTTGGGCATGAAGATTAAAGACTCTTTCAAAACTTAGATTTTAAATGCAACTGAAAAAGACTTCCTCATCACAGGAGCAATTTTGATACAAAACACATGTATCAAATATTTTGATACAAAACAGTATGGTATATTGCATACATACTATTTTACTGACTGCAAGCTGTTGCATAAAAACAGAATGGTCATCTTCATTGCAGTGCAAAGCTAGTATAAAATGTTACAAAAAATAAAAACAAATAACAATAAAACTTAAATACAGCAACACATTAATTATTTTGTGATGGCAAAAGGTATCAAAAATGTTTTTTTCACAACATCACTATGGCAACATCACTATGCTGATACCCATTTCTTTAAGGATACTGAGGACATTAATTAATTAATCAAAATGTACAAAATTGTTTTCAAGGTGTAGACGATAAAATAAGTTACAAATAGAATTCACATATTTTGTTTGAATTGCATTGTTTAACATATTATCATTGTGTAAAGAGTTTCCGGTAGTAATTTATATAGAAAATGACTAACGTTTAAAAAAATATTATATAGAACAAGTGAAACACGGTTTTTCCAGCATAGAATGGAGTTTCAAACCATATATTTTTTACAAACAGAAAACGTGCAGAAGTTGAGTTTCATAGCTTTTCAGCTAATTGAATAAAAAGGGTTTGATATTTTTTTCTTACTTTTCTTAGTTAAAAAGGCTACATAAGTTATTCAGGACCCAAAATATATTTCTATATAAATAAAGTTTAAGAAACTGAACATGTGTGATGAACAAAAAACCCCAATATTGTGGTGTGAGGAATATAAAATGAAACAATAAAACACGCATCACTTAAAATATTTTTCCTCTTATGAGTTATTAAAAATACAGATATATAGAGTACTGCCTTATAATTTAAAAAAATATTTACAATTGTCTGGAGAGTTAATGGTTGCATATATATAAAGAGGTATTAAATAAGATTAGTGCTATGCATATAAAACAGAATAAAAGATTTATTTATGTAGTTCATACAATAAATAAACAACTTTAAGCTTATCTGCTTCATTTGGATACATTTTAAACTTTTAACTACCAAGTACATACAATTTACATTCTGTTGAAAGAAAATTTGTATTGAAAATATAATATATACCATAAGAACTCATGTTCAGCAGAACCTACCATTGAAGAAAAAAGATTGGGGAAGGTATTGAAATTGATTGGTGTCATGTTGATGATATTTTAATGTTAGAATGGCTCAATGTGCCAGCAACGACAAAAACAGCTGTTTCCAAGAATGTTAGTTAAAAGTTTAAAATGTATCCAAATGAAGCAGATAAGCTCAATTGTAAAATGTCACTTCAGGCGCGCATTTAGAAAATTGTGTGACTGGTGACAAATTATACAGTGACTCCTAGAAGATTTTTAGTTTTAAATCACCTAAAACGGCCATAAACCGTATTGTTTTGACCTTTTAAACTTAATTAAAAACAAGGTGTATCTGTATTTCTTTCTTTAAGATGCTGATCAGTGGGGTTTGTGACATTTGTCTTTCTAAATATCCCGGGGGCCCTGCCAGATGTCCGGAAAATGCAATTTTTTTACCATTCAAAAATAAATATAAAGTTACTGCAAAAGCAGCCAACAGAGGTGTTCTAAGAAATAGGTGTTCTAGAGGGTTATCCTTCCTGGCAAGTGGAGGTGTTCTAACGCAATACTCAATTTGATGTTCCTGGCAAATAATTGAGGTGTTCTAGGAACAAATTCTTCATCCCCTGAAAAATTGAGCTGTTCTAAGAAATTATTTTTCCCCCATAGCAAAAAGAGGTGTTATAAGAAGAAAGTGTTTGGTTCCTGGCAAAAAGAGGTGTTCTAGGAAGAAATAATTTTGTTCCTGGAAAATTGAGCTGTTCTATGAAAATATAATTTTAACACTTGAAAAAATGGTTTAGTTCCTGGCAGATTGAGGTGTTCTAAGGGAAAAGGAGTTGTTCCTAGCAAATTTAGGAGTTCTAGGAAAATAAAAATGTCTTTCTGGGAAATGGAGGTTCGTAAATTCATCAATTTTTGCAGTGCCGGTTTTACATTCACTCTTTCATTCTTTCAAAACTTGGGGTTTACATGCAACTGAAAAAGACTTTCTCGTAACAGGAGCCATTTTTATACAAAACACAAGTAGCAAAATTTTTGTGTGTTAGTGTTTCATTCAATTTTGCATTCAATTTAAATTAGTGTATAATTGTTTTGGCCTACTTTCGAGGTCAGCTTATATTTGTAATGCTTCAGGAAAACATTGACCTGTCAGTTTATTTTCGATAACCGGCTTATTATTGAGGAATTACAATATATTGCATATTTACCAAGTAGCATACATACCACATTATTGACTGTAACCTGATGCATATAAATAGTATGTTAGTCTTCAATGAAGTGCAAGCAAGGAAGCAATATATATATTTTGTGATGGCAAATGGTATCAGAAATGGGTTTTTTCACATCATCGAGAACAGAAATTTTACAGCAAGAATTATGCTTTTTTTTGTTTTTATCAAAAAACCCATTAAAAACCTTAAAAGGACACTGAGGACATTAATCACAAAATATATTTTTTCCTCTGCAGCCATATAGGCTATGATGGCATTGAATATTAAATATATATTATATATATTATAATCTGTGTCAGCTAGTATAATAGAATAATAGAATAATAAATCATTGATTCTGTACACTAAAATAGTTTTTCAGAT
This sequence comes from Bythotiara depressa, assembly GCA_027564595.1. NCBI lineage: Eukaryota > Metazoa > Cnidaria > Hydrozoa > Anthoathecata > Bythotiaridae > Bythotiara > Bythotiara depressa. The sequence goes on along the minus strand of JANTOQ011048656.1, from coordinate 4,932 downwards.
TACACAAGTAATATTGTAGAGCAAGACATTGGTTAATAGCCCTACATCTAATCTGCACTATTTTTATTTTCTATTTTATTTCAAAATATAAGCATTTAAAGTTCGTAACTTACTTTGATCACAGTTAATATATAAGTATGTGACTCCAAATGATGCTTCAGATTTGTAACAAAACATTACCATTTTACTTTTAATCTATTTTACCAGCAGATATTTTTATAAGGAGTAAACTAAACAATTGAAATAAAATAATAATGTAGTCCTGAATTACCGTTCATGTTAGATGTATATACAGGTGGATATTATTAATAGTAAAGATTATTCAGAACTAGCAGTTAGTCATTAAAATTGGATAACAGTTTAGTAGAGTAATCCTTTCCAAGAACATTTTTTTGCATTACATATTTAAGGAAAAGAGGAAAGTTCTATGCACCAATTCAGTTCAAGTTTGTATCCAACACGCCTATTAAAAAGTAATTTATCTTCCTTTGAAAAATATTCTTCATTAACTTTGAGTTTCTTTAAATTCACATCTGATTCCAATATGGGACCATTTACAATTACATTTGCTATTGTGTTAAGAGTTCTGAATGTCAATTCCTTATTGAATGACACATCAAGTTCTTGCAAGTGGACAATACAAGGAGACAACAAATGTAATTTCATATCATTTAAACCACATCTGTAAAGAATTAATGACTTAAGATTGCCAACACCATCAGTATATGACTCTGTGATTACCTTTGACATAGAGGTGATTGAATCATCAGATATTTGGTTCATACCTATACTAAATATTTCCAAATATTTCAAACAATATAACAGGATTGAAATACATTCTTGATCAAGATTGCACCCATCAAGATACAACTCTTTCAGATTACATTCACTTGCATTGTTTTGTGATGACTCAGCAATTTCACTACTAATCCATTCATATGTGCTGCAAGTTAGGTTACTGTTCCCAGAAATACTTAATGACTCCAATGATTTGATTGAACCTTCTAAAGCTTTGATTATACTGTCTTCAAGTTGACAGTTGTTAAGCACTAGAGATTTCAATTTGTATACTTCTCTGCTTCTGTCATTGGTAATTTCACTAATTATATTTGCAATAGATTTTATGACATCCCATGCCAACGTGTTTTCAGACAAATTGATTTCCTCCAGGTACTTTATAGCTGGCATAATGTTAGTAAAATCTACATTCTTTTCACAAGCATTGATGGAAAGTTTCTTCAAACTGCAAGACCCATGCTCTTCAATGCAGCGTTCAATACTATCAGAAATATAAGCCATTCCTTGTGGTGTGATTGGTTCAACTGCATACAACATTAATTCATTTTTCAGTAGTGGTATTATCACCTGCAGTGACTTAAATATTTCATCTGATAATTTACATTCTGAAAGATGCATCTTTGAAAGAGAAATAACAGTTTCTTCACACATCTTTCTTGCCAATATATGCCATTTATCTTCATCCATTGTGCAGCTGTCAAACCTGATTTTCTCAATCTTCCTTAACACATTACCAAGCTGTTCCACTTCATTTATAGATAACTGACCATCTACTGTCCTCAAACTAAGTGTATTTACTACTACAGATTCTGGCAGTTTGTTTAAAAAATGAAGCATGTTGCGCAACTCATGGTGGTACATGACATCAGCTGCAAATAGCATGCCACCAACAATAATTGTCTCACCCTGGAGCAGAATTGCCACCTTTTTACTTACATCACTTTGGGATTCATAAAATATTGCCAGAAATTCTTTCAGATTTCTTTTACTTTTATTGATAATAAACAAAGTATGCTCCTTGCCTTCCTTGAATGCTTCTTCTTCCAAACAGTTCACAACATATACAGGCCTCACAAATGTATTCACAAAAAAATTATGTACAGGCTCCCACCAGCATTTAGTAAAGCAAAATATGTTACGTATAAACAAATTAATTATATTTACTGTAGGAGACACAACATCAGACAATCCCTGAAGCCCTGCAAGCACTGGAAGACATGATCTAAACTCCTTTGTTTCTACAACAGTAGATATATTGAGATTCCATCTGTGAATATGTAATGCACACAAGAACTCTTGTAATACCAGGTGGCGAAACTGGTAAACATTCACATCAATTCCATTAACATTTTTGGTACACTTTACAATGAATCCTGTATCTTCCATGTTGGATGAGGAAAATTCCTTCATGTCTTTTTCTTCAAAAACTACTTTGCTTTCCAAAGTTGCCTTGTAAGCAAACCTTGCAACATCTAACAGCAACTTCAAAATACATTTATTGTTACATATGTCCATAAGTGTACATTGTACTTTCTCAAATTTTTCTTTGGCATGTTGACACAGATATATTAAACAAGCATATATAAAGAGATCAGTAGTAGTTTTGGGTGATTCGATTGTTTTGTCTTCACCAAAAAGTATGCAGATGATCCATAAATATACTGGAACACTTGACATAGCTTGCAAGTTCTCTGACTCTTGTATTTTATTCTTAGTAATTTGAACTAACTCAGGGTTATCTTTAAAAGTTTTATTAATATAAACATCCACATTCTCCTTGCTAAAACCACATACTTCAATCATTTTGGTTTCCACCCTTTCAGAGAATACAGAGTTCATTATTTCACAAGCCTTGGGACGACCTGCTATCAATACCTTTCGTTGCAACATTCTTTTACTTTGTGGTTCAATCAATTGATACAATGACTTTATCAACTTTGGTGATTTCTCTAATGATCTCTTATTATTGGCACATTTCATTTCATGCAGAGACCGAAGCTCATCCATCCCATCTACGAAGATGGCAACTTTATCTGAAATCTCCTCCAGGTCCTTTATTGACAATGTGTTGAAAACTGCTGGAAAAAGGTATTGCAGGAGTGCTTCATAAGAGCAACACTCACTTTCAGTCATTTCATTTAACTCACGGCAAGTAAGGAAAAACAAAAAATCAATCCGTGGCATACCATCCTTACCATTGAGGAGTTCTCCATAAGCCCACTTTAAAACATAATTGTGGAAGAGTGTGGTTTTCCCTATTCCAGCAATACCTCTAATTATAACAGCTGAATCAATGCTTTCCATAATTTCTTTCAAATTGATTGTACCACGCATAGAATGAGCTTGGTGATAGATATGAAACTCTCTATCAGACCGAAGCCATTCATCTTCAACTTTAAAACCACTGAGAATTGCTAAATCTACATATGCGTCTGCACGTTTTAACTGTTCATATCGTGTTCCTTGATTATTTTGTATGTGTCTACATACACTCCAATCTTCTAATTTTATTACAATTAAATGCCGCAATATTTCAGATGCATTCTTTAATGCTAAAAGAAGATAAAAAGATTAAGGGGCACTGTGAACTCTTAGAATAGGACTGGGTCTAACAAATGAGAAATAAAAAATAAAAATCTGTATAAATAATGTAAAAAATTTAGAAAATTCCTGATGTACATACTAGGATGCTAACAATGGTGTGAGTGGTCAAACAAAGGGAAAAAAGGAAGCTCAGTTGGCAGCTCAAAGTATGTGAAAACAAAAAACATGGATAAAAAAAGCACTAGTTTATCCAAAAAGGGGCATATATACAAAGCAATACGGCAAGTTTTTCAATTTTTTGGGCACTGCATCCTTCTAGACATTCCTGGCATTATGTTTTAGGTTAAAATAATTTTTTACATTTTTGGGTCAGGGCATTGCGTGTGATTATTGCACACAATTTTGGATTAAAATAGGTTCTAATATCAGCATGAATTGGGGTTTAATAATTTCATTTGGGTTGATTACAAAATTGTTTGGAAAAACCATTCACAACCATGTGATTACTACTACTATATCTTTTTATGCAAATTACTGCAGGAACAATTCATTTTTTAGTTTGAATCACTTCCACAAAGCTTTGTTTATTCTCAATATTTATCTACTTTAGAAGACAAGGACACACAGCGAACAAGAGTTTTCCAAAAATGATATTGATAGGACTGAAAAGAAAAACCCCCTGAAAAAACAAGGAAATATAAGGTGCTTTGAGTTTGTTTTTCTACTACATAAAATGATTCGATTGAAATAGAAATTGGTTATCAAACTGCACCATCCTGAGGTAGTTGATAAACGAGACTGGTATATATTCTAAGACTGGTAAGTAAGATAAAAAATGTTGTTATAACAATCACCAGAGTTAATAAGGCCACAGTAGTTGAAGGTTTAGTCAGTATGTGCCTTTGTAAAATAGTCCAGGCCTTATGACGAGAGAAATGTGATCGCACATGCACATGCCCATACACGTGCAAATTTTCCAAGATGTGCGATTGATCGTGCATGTAAATCAAGTTTTTATACAATTCTCTTTTATATAATTATTCTTTTATAAAAAGGTTTTCTCAAAGTAAACAAAAATTTTGCTTCTGTATATCATTTAAATGACTTGTTTTTATAGAACAAAAGATGTTACAAGAATATTGTTAGATTTTTCATGTACTAGTGTGCATGATGGATTTAAATGTCTAGACAACATGTCTAGTAAATATGTCTTTAAATCTTTTCTATTATTAACCAGTTATAATTAAAACAAATGAATAGTATATATAAATTTCATGGGTCAGGGTTCGAAAATGTGGCTTACGTGCTTACGTGCGTAATCGAATTGCTGTTTTTTTTCGTTGTTACGGAAGTGTAGATTCTTGATCGCTAACGCGAACGTAATTGAAAATAACTAATTGTTCTGCGGCTTTAGCCGATAGAACTATAGAATGGGCTCCGTCTTCTGTGTACGTTGTCGCCATTTTCCCCGAGTCCAGGCTATACATTCGGCCTAGTGAAAACATGTTCTTAAAAATTTACCGTGGCAAGTTCTTGTTTTTTACTTTTAGGAAAGTCAGTGACATTATTATAAATAACTGTAGAAAGGTT
>JANTOQ011046434.1:5696-17409 GCA_027564595.1 Bythotiara depressa | reverse complement strand
ATTTTACTTACCACTGGTAAATTTTTACTTGACATAGTATTTTTTTACTTGCTGTAAGTAATTAGTTTTTACAGTGTGCAGTAGCCATAAAATAACTGTTTTGACTGGCTTAAAATCTTTTTATCTTTACTACCTCATTTATAACTACTAAGTCTGGGAGAAATCTTGGTAAACCGAAAATGAAAAGAGTCCAACAAATTATGTAATACAAAACTTACTTAGACAAAAAACATTTTCATATTCAGTCACATAAAAATTCTTACTTTTTTCCTATCGAGAAAACGATTTCCTGTGTGAAAAGGGATTTTCCGTGTTGATGTGAATATTTATTATAGATATAAAAGATATTAAAACATTAAAGAAAATATTCAATATTGCCACTAACATCTTCTGCTACATGTTAGAATGAACTAAAAATTACTTTTCCAGTTTCAGTTCAGAGAGGAAACAAGATTACGCAAATAACAATAACCTACAGTCTTGCATTGTCTTTTGTGTTGTGTCAGCTTGTGTGTTTTTCCCACGACCACGTCCTTTACCACGCGTTCCTCTAGTTGGTGCTTGACTACCACGTTTACCGCCTCTACTACCTTTACCACCTCTACTACCACGACCTCTTGCCGGCTTGGATGTTGCCCCCAAGTCATCTTCATTATCCATATCATCATCGTCACTTGGTATTTCATCAATGTTGTCATTGCAGTTTGCTGCGGAACGATTGCGTGCACTTGACAATGCCTGGAAGACAAATGTTTCTCTACAAGATATACGAATACTGCTCTTTTTCTTTTAAAATAAGGAACTGCAGCACAAGGGTATAGCGACTTGCAATCCAGAAGCTTGAACCCTACTATGCAATACTTCACAAAATCTATATGTCGTATGTGTTTGTTTTCTCCAGAAGTGATACCAGTGATGCATTGTGTGAATATGCACTTGTGGTGTAGTCTTGTATTACATGTTTTGTAATGTGCACATATGTAAAGATTTGAGTGTTCAAAGCTTAAAAAAATAGATATTACTACAACATTAGTTCCGGTACTGTCATCTTAAAATGCAACAGGGAGACTTTAAGTCACCACAATGTTTTCCAAAGGCCTTAGTCGTCCTGATATCCATAAATATTCTAAGAAATTGCAAATAAAAAGTGTGTTTAGATTACCAGTTTTGGCTGGAAAAATAGAAATGTCTGACAAATAGACAACAAGGATGACATTGTGTTACATTCACTTTGTTTATGTTAATGACTATGCTTTATGTGTTTATACTTGTATTTGCACATACTCAGACCAGAATGTGTATCCCTTTAGGAAAGGTCAATCCATAAGTATACTATCCTGATAGTTATCACATGAAAATTTCAATTCCATAGGATACATCAAATATATTAAAAGATTATGAAACAAAGCAACAAAAAAATATCACCATAAAAGGCTAATATAAAAGATATGAGAAGAAAGAATAACATTAGTGAAACAAACAAAAAAACACCTGTTCAATCTCTTCATCTTCCACACGTTCATCCATGTTTTCTTCACTCATCTTCACTTTCTCTATCTCTTCATCAATCTTCTCCTCATTCAGATTTCTGTCCTTCAGTTCCTTTTGTGTTTTCCGCAGCTGGTATTTCACAAGTTCCCGCATAGCATCTTTTTCATCTTTCAAGACAAATTCATTTAAGGCTTTCGAAAGTTTTCTCTCTGGGAGTATGTTCAGATGAAGAGTCTAAAGATAAATCACTCAAATACCTTCCCCACTCTTCATCCACTAATGTGTTTAATCAGAAGCAAAATACAAACTTGAAGCATGAAACAGCTTTTATCATGTTTGGATCAGCAGTAAGTCAGTAGTTTGTTAAATATACATGTGAACGGTAGAATTTAATTTAACCCTTTGTTGCATAGTGACCCCGGAAAGGAATCAAATCATTGTTCGTTTCTTTTTTAATTTCCTTTTTCCAGAGGGTTAAATATTGGCAATGAAATGTAAAATAAATTTGGTAAAGATCTCCTGGTTCCTCATAAAATTATAAATGTTTCTAATAGGAAGTTTAATATTAACAGAATACTGACTCTTTGTTTGGTTTGTACAGTAATAAACAAGCCCATGGACCAGCTAATGGAGACCGAGCTTGCGAGCTCTATATGTTGGACCGAGGGCTTTGTATCCTGAACAGACCAAACAAAGACTCATTATCCCGTTTATTACCTGACAAAATACAATAACACATTTTTTAATTTTTTTAATTTTTATAACTTTTAATACTTATTATAAGAGACGTTCGAATCAATGTAAGTTTCAAAACATTAAATTTTCGTCATTCTGCTGCTGGGAACAAGAACGTTTTGTATATTATTTTAAAACACCATAAATTACTGATGGACAAGAAGAAGACACCAAGTATTTATCTAAATTCGAAACATTTTTACTGGAATTTTTAAATATCATAAGGTTTAGCCATATGATTGAGAATGGGAAGATGTGTTGTTGTTTATCAAATAAGCTAGATATGTCTTGGAATGGTGATACAAATTAAACTTGCTATTGCTAGCTAAGCTGAGCAATACGAATTGGATGTAGTTATGTTTGTTGATAAAAGAGAAGGAAATTGTCGTTTTTCTGGTTATATGTTTAGACCTACTAATTGCCGGAGACTCAGTAATATTGACAGTGCTTCTAAGGATTTTTTGTTGATATCTATTTATCTCATCAATCTCATCGCAAGGCAAAGTTAGCATTTTATATGTTTGTTTATGTTCATATTTTAATCTACTATTATGTTGTTTCTGTAAAATCGGTCACTAGTATCGGTACGGACCTGTACCAACACCTGGTTGGTCATGTAAGAACGTTGATTTGACCAATCAGCATTATGCATTTTCTGTACTGACCCTAGTAAAATGGCTGCTAGGTAATAAAACCGGGAGGTATACTTATGCATTTAAGGAGTTGATAGTTCATTATGAAAAATGAGAATGAGCAAAAAAACATCCCAGTGGGCACATCATGGTCACACGACGTTGCAACAACGTTGTAACGTTGAAAGGAAGTTGTTTGACAATAAAATGCCCACTGGGATGTCTCTTGATAATGGATTAATCTTCTATGCTTATTTAATGTACAAAAGCTAATCACTCATAACAGTTGTTTGATGCTTCAAGAGGAGTATGGCTTAAAATTTGTAATTAAAGTATCCTTAATCTCAATGTAGGAGTCATTCTTTTAATACATTTCAGTATTAATACATTAATGGGAAACTATTATGTATTCTTATCAGTATTACAAACCTTTCTTCTCAGATCTTTTTCACATTTAAAGTGTGAAAAAGGAATGGCGATTGGATTACTTGTGGCATCCAAGTCACTGACATTTGTATTAAATGCACGTATCCTTAAAATATGTTGGATACAATAACACCATATTGGAAGAATGTATTATTGCTAACAGTGAATCGACAATTAATTCAGTGGAACATTTTATAAGAAATTTCAGTTGCGATTTACAAGAATATAATGAAATAGATTTGATATGACTGATCCCAACATACAAAGACCTGCTAAACATCTGCTATAGATGAATAAACTATTTTTATATATTGTAAATGTCAAGCAATTCTTTACAAATTTTGAAGGCAGACTAAAACTATAAAATATCACAATATGATGGATAAATATAATAACAATTAGATCGAGGACACTGCTGTAATAATCACACTGTATTCAGATTATCACATGTTGAAATACGAGTTCTAATTATTGTACCTGATCTACAGAGTTAAGATATTCATTTATCAGATCCTCCATCTTCACTGTATTTACTTGACTCAAATGCAACTCTGGTGCACCATCTACTGTGTCCTTTTTATCTAAACAAAACAAAACAAAATGATTATCTGAAGTCATTTCCACAATTATCTTCTCCTAACGTTTATACAGTCAAACATTTTATAAATTTCACCTGTATATAAAGAACACTACTTTACAAAGGCCACTTTTCATAGTCCTAATTGATTATGAATTCATTGTTCTACATCATACTTTAGGAATATAAAATATCTAATGACAACATTGTTGACCAAGAAAAACTAGGTGCATATTATATAGACAGTCTGTCTTTTTATAATTTGTATGAAAAATTGATTAGGACTATGAAAAGTGGCCTATGTAAAGGAGTGTTCTTTGTATACTGGTGAAATTTATAAAATGTTTGACTGTATAAAAGTAAGGAGAAGATAATTGTGGAAACCAATTTTCATGATCTCATGGGTAATGCTTTTAAAGGATTTAATGAGACCAATGTGAGCATAACTTTATAATAGTTTCATGAAGAGAGAAACTTGTTGTGCATTAATTTCTCCAAATATTTATGCCACTGTTTTTTTTAGGTGATCTATTATAATGGTTGTAGATATATATTCATAGATATAAGTCAAAAATACTGTCACACAAAGCAGGATGTATTCTAGAAATTGAGGACAATGTCTGGTAACAATGCCTGGTAACACAGAAAAAATTTTTTTTTTTTTTTTTAATTATACCAAAATATCAAACAACTTGAGGGTAAAGGACAGTTTTTAGTGCATTTCAATAGGGCAGCATCCAAAATTCGGATCCTTTTTTGAACTAGAATAGGGACTGCAAAGATACATTTCATATTTGATACATATGTGATGTGCATATGCATTCTTTCTAGCTGGAGGCAATCTGTTTTAACAGGAGAATATTTTCGGACAAAAAAATCTAATCCTTCACTACCTTAAATACATGTTATAATTTGAGAATTTAATACAAGTGACATCCTAAATCAATCAATCAAACAATAAACCATACACTCATTATATCAGCTATAAAATAAACAAATAAAGTCAATTTTGATGTGTGAAGAGACTTCTTCTGACATTCATAAAGACAGATTTCAATTAAATAATAATCGTGCATGAAACATTTTTGGGAAGATTTGTATTGTTTTAAGTCAAGTGAGTGCAGAAAAGTAGAACTTGTTTCTGTTTTTTTGTGATCAACTTTTTGAAAGAGCTAATCAGAATTCTGCAAATGGTAGCAGATTAATGATTTATCTATTTGGTAAAACATTGACAATGTTTATATGTTTCACCACTCTCATTTTTATTCTTTGCATTTAAAGGTCAAAGAGTACATATATTTCATTCTTCATGTTTCAAGTAAAATCTTGATATTTATGACTGAATCCTTACCACGCGTCATGTGAGCCCTTTTTCTATAGAACAACAATATGTCTTTGCTGTTGGCAACCCGATCAACAAACTGCTGACCAAATCTGTGTGGATTGATAATCTCATAGCCACCACTGTACTCAACCTGATAAAATAAATTAAAGATAAACAAAAGGAAATAAACAAAAGCATCAAGGTCTGCATTGATAGTTGCACAAAGGTAATTTCATAAAAAAGCTATATTTGTCCCTTTAATTACATCTGTATACATTTTATACATACTGTAACAATGTTTTTAATAAGCAGATGGAATGCATTGATAATACAAGCAAAACATTCACAAATATTGCCATAACAACTAGTGATGTCTAGTGATAGCAGACATATTTCATGTGGTTAGCTTCCATAATTTCACGGCATATGGCTTGTCTATTCTTTCCAGGAGGGGCTATAAAGTAAAGTCCTAGTTGCAATTAAAGCTCTCATTTTTGCTTGGAAACTCTCTCTCTCTTTGGCTGAGTCAAGTGAAGTGCTTCCACTCAACCAGACAACTACAGCTCAACATAACTTAACCACAATGATCATACTAAGTATATTAGACCAGGGCATAATCTAGGAATGTAGGTTAAGCTTTCATGAAGGAGGTAAAAGGGCACATTCTTTGTAAAAATGGCACTTGTTATCATTCTCCAGGGCAGTATTACCCCATATACCCCAAACTTCTCCTCAGATTTAGAACTTTTATATGACTTTAAAATTATCACCTATTTAGAAACAAGGACATTGCCTTTGATAGTCAAAGGAAAAAAAGGTCTACAATATTCCCTGTAGATTCTCTGCTTTATAAAAAAGAAGAAATTATTAATTAATTTTCTTTTATGTCAGTACTAAAACACACATCTGCAATTTTGATTTTGTGTAATTTGATACATTACATCGCCAAGAAACTTGTGGCTCGGCATGTAGGTAAACATTAATTAAACATTAATTAACCTTTTCTAGTACTCTAAACGAAGAAATATTTATTAGAGGGAACTTTCACAGAGTGCAAAAGCAGCAATTATGTTTGGTATTAACTTTTGCAGATGGGTTTCTTTGAAATATTTCATAGGATTAATCTTTCATTGGTGAGTTCTATATATACAGGGCCTATTTTATCCCGAGGGTGTGAGCATGACGAAGGCACAAAGGTATATAAATAAAGTAAATTCTTGTTAAACCAAATTTGCAAGGTTTGAATTCACCGACAAGAACACATAACAGTAGCTAGCTCAAGTAAAAGTTTATCCAAAAGGGGGCAAATATACAAGAAATTAGGGCAAGTCTTTCAATTTCTAGGGCACTGTAATAGTCAACCTCCTGGCATTATACTTTTGGCCTTTGTAGGTCAAAATAATTATGCAATTTTGGTTTAAAATATGCCCTGATATGAAGATTTTGTGGGAATTAATTTTTACTATTGGCAAAGGAAAAGAAGAAGAACATATAAATTAGTAAAAGAAGTTTTCACTATCATATTTTTCTACGCATTTTCTTATGAAATGATTTTCACAAATGACCAACTTACGAATATTTCATTGGAAATTGGTCTATTTTAAAATGTTCAGGGCAAAATCTGCAAATCTGCAAAATTCCATCCCATGAAAATGCAAAGTTCTATGCAGAAAAAGTTCTTTAATGTATACAATACTTTAGTCTTATTGAGCATGGATATAAATAACTATAGTAGATGCAGCAGTGTCAATCTGTAATCAGGCCACTTGGAAGCCATTGTTAGATAGGAGAACTGAACATACATATGTAAGGTCAATAATATTAACTTATTATTAATTTTCTTAATTATTAGTTTTCTTTTGTAGCTGAATTAGGTATCTATAAAAGCAAACAGAACTTGATTGCACGATCCTTCCTTGTTGATAGCAATACATGTATATATTATCCTGGATAAATATTTTAACAGACAATGACAATTGCAAAGTTAATAATTTCTACATCCCCTTGTGACTTTCTGTTTATCTGGATTGAGTGCAAAATACCTTGATTCTAATAAGAGGCTTTTTTGGTTGCTTCAGGTGACCTGTATGATTATTTTCTGCTTTAATTATCATCTGTTCAACCTGAAAATAAACAAACATCATGGGAAAACTTTTTTTATCACTCACATGCATTATGTCATAGAAAATGTTTTACATTACTTATACACCCTGTTGCAAAACAAGTGAGATATTGAGACTCACATGATAAAAATTGTTATCATTTTCCCAAACAATCATAAAATATAATTTTCTATAATTTTGGCCAAGAATGGAAGAGTGTGTTGATGGGAAACTTGAAAAAATCACACATGCCTGTGTGTTTTCATAAGAAACCTATGAAAGTACTCTTATTGTATGCAAATATCTGATTTTATTTTCATATCTGCTTGATTAACCAGTCAATACAATATATAATGTAGTTAGTTACCTTATTGGATTAGTAGAACACATTTTCCATATGAAGCTGTATTCCCATTAAAACAACATTCATAATATGCTACATTTTCTACTGTTTTAAGTTGTGCAAGTGATGAAAAGTAGAACTTCTTCCTTCTCACTTGACATTATAAAGGCGATTACAGTTATGGAGAGCGTGGAAAGGGGCAGTCTGTGCCAGACTAGTAGTGGCATAGCACTGTTCTTTCTCTATGTGTACTTGAAACACTACCACTGGTCAAAGCTTGTGTATTAAAGTGTGTATTAAAATATTTGTATAAATATTTTTCATGCCAGCAAATCTCTAATTAGTAATGGATGAACCGTTAGCAGTGGGTAAACAATAACATGTTAGTAATCAAAGTTTAGTAATGCATGTGTGCAAAATGTTAGCAATTGTTGTGTAACAGGTTAGCAACAGATGTACAACCGTAGAAATGGATGTGTACCATGTTAACAGTAACAATGAGTGTGGAAATTTGTTGGTTGTTTTTACACATATAGGAAATATACCTTTTCAGTCAAATAGCTATACACTTGCTCCTCCTCATGCTTCTCCAGACCTGTTTCTGACAGCTGTACATCATCCATCATGAACTGCCGAACAGTTTGCAAAGGAAGCTTATGCATTTTAAAAGATTTCTTATGGATTTCAAGCAAACCTACATGTCTATAAAAGAAAGAAATAAAGAAATATAATGACTTTTCTGGACATTAACAAACAAAGAATGGTTATGCCCGACCAAAAGATTATTCTATGGGCCTGGCAGAAATCAGAATAATAATAAATAATAATGGCCAAATGGTTAAAGGCATGTGTAATTTATTTTAAACAGCTGGTGAAATTCTGAGTGACACAGGTTCTAAAACCACTGGACTGCTCCAAAATCAACTCAACTTCCAATTCTTCCGATGCCAGTAAATGGATACCAAACATAGTTTGGATAATAATAAACCACATAACGTCAAGGAAGAAGATACCCCTCCTGGGATTTCAATGTTCTGATAAAAGTTTACAACAGGCAGGAGGTGTATTCAGGAAATAAAAGTTTAAGTCAGAACTGCTCTCTTCAACTATAAAATATTTTATACGTGAACTGCTCTCTTCAACTATAAAATATTTTATATGTAAGTATATTTACGGATTGATAGTGATATACATACTAGTTCAGCAAAATACACACAGGCTCTTTAGAATTTACTTTTAAAATAATTCTGCAGGAAAAAATGAAAACAACAACAAAAATATGTCACTTGATAATACATTACTTTACAGATGGTACACTGCAAAAATATTAGTATCATCCACTCCAGCCCACGCGTGGCATTTGTGGGTGGAGTGTATTAGTTTTGTTGTATTTTGAAAATATAAATTTTCTATTATAGAGAGAGAGCAATATGCCATTAAAATTATTTTGAATAATATAGTTTCCATGTGTGTAGTGATTAAACAAAACATTATAGTGTTGATTGTAAGTAATTTGAGACTAATTAGGTTTTAAGGCTTTAAAAACGGACGGGGTCATAGATCGTTATTTAATATAGGTATTAGAGCTTTTAACATCGGACGGATCATAGATTATTGTTTAACCTAGGTTTTAGAGCTTTAATAAATGGATGGGGATTGTAGATCATCGTTTAATCTAGGTTTTAGAGCCTCAAAAATGGAACTAGCGCCAGTAGATCATCATTTTATCTTGGTTTTAAAGCTTTAAAAATCAGATGTGATGGTAGATCGTTGTTTAATCTAGGTTTTAGAGCCTTAAAATGGAACTATAGCAGTCATAAATTGTTGTTTTATCTACTAGGCTTTTGAGGCTTAAATTAAATTTTTACAGTTGTTACTACGATTTTCTAGATTAATAAAGCTGTTGTGAGTGAGATTTTATGGTAGCTACTATGATTTCCAACCTTAGAAAAGTTATTAGGAGTAACGTTTACAGCTGTTTCAACAAGTTTCTAGCTTAGTAAAGCTGTTAATGAGCGACTTTTCACAGGCACTACTTACAATTTCCTAGCTTAGAAAATGTTTTAAATTTAGGAGATCTTCATTCCTACCATGTAAAATCATGTAATCCCTTTGTGTCAAGTAAAATAGTGGTAAAACCATTTTCTAACATTAGAAAGTCTTCCTTCATGTCATGTAAAATTGGGTTAGAACATGGCTTTTTCAACATTATATTGATATGTGATTTAAAGTGCAGTTGATGTGTAAGAATTAGTATGAAAATAAACATTTATAATTTTGAATGATTAACTATATGCTTAAGTCATTTTACAATAAATAAACTTATTCAAAAATGATTCACTGTAAAAGAGTGTGAAAGAATGCACAGAGTGAATTTTCTATACATTCCATTAACACAAAGCAACTTTTGTGTGGGCTTTGCATTAATACATAATAGAAAATTAAATAGTACACAAGCTCACTTATGGTTTTAATAAAAAAAAAACTAGTACTCCACGCATATTTCTACATGTCACAGGCATGGTGTGGAGTGGATGGTACCAATACCTTTGTATCGTACTGTACATGGTCATTTAAATTGTTTCGTTGTTGATAAAACACATTATACATAATACATACTTCTGTTTTGATTCTCCCACTGATAAAGACGTTGCTACACTGGAACCTGGTTGTGATATAAAGAATGGTTTGGCAGATTCTGACCATGCTGGATCAATAAGACACTCATGTTCATGTCCCCAGATAACCAGGTCAAGAAATTCATCGAGAAAACTTTCAGGGATGTAGTTCTTTGGTCCATGCTTGGCTCTAAATGAAGTAATAGTATTTTAATGGACAACTCTTAGTAGAGAATGAAAACATACAAATATGAGAGATTGGGACATTCAAGAGATGTGTGCAAAGCTGACCCAGCTACTATACGTACTAGACTGGAAGTTACTTAGAAACTGATCAAGAATAAGATGATTCTCTCAACATATTAATATATAGTCTATGACCTCCTTTGGAAAAGGAAACACAAACAGTACAAGAAATACAAGGCCAACTCTCTTAAAATACAATGTAATCAGTGTTGTTGCATATTACAGGTACACGTTGTGATATTTATGACTTAATAAGTTCCTAATGATGTAAGTACCCGATCATGTTTGTAAAATAATATTGTTTTGAATATTGAGGACATGAAAATCTGAACCAAAAAATTGTAGAACAAAGTTGTAGTGGATTATTGTTAAAAGTAACAAAATGTTGCGTGATAAAAACAAATAAAAATGAATGAGTGAATACAATTTGGAAAGAAAAAGAAAATGGTGATCAAAATCAATTTTTACAGCCAGCAAGTCTCCCTACTTGGTCTACAGAAATTTTAAAACACCAACCTGTTTTGATGAATGACAAAAACATTAAACCAAGAATTAGGATCTTTTCGTGGTCGTAACATTTTAACCTTCTTACTACAAAACGTTTTGTGTAACCTCTCATCCCTCATTGCTCCCAGTCCATACAAAGCCAGCTTTGTAACTCCTTTTTGTAGTAATACTGGGCTTATATCAATGTTGTCACAACTTGATGCTTTGCCAAAATGGTTCAATAGACCAGCTGTGCTAAGGATATCAATGGCACTTAAAAAACATTCCTAAACGAAACACAGGACAAGCAATAGAAATAGACCTTTCCAGAAAAAGTTTAACTTTATAAAAAACAAACATCACATTCAGATTCCTCGTCACAAAATATACCTATGCTGAAAATTTAAATGCCACACATCAATCAGAAAGGTTGTTTTCGTACCTATGCTGAAAATTTCAATGCCACACATCAATCAGAAAGGTTGTTTTTGTACCTATGCTGAAACTTTCAATGCCACGCATCAATCACAAAGGTTGTTTTTGTACCTATGCTGAAAATTTCAATGCCACACATCAATCAGAAAGGTTGTTTTTGTACCTATGCTGAAAATTTCAATGCCACACATCAATCAGAAAGGTTGTTTTTGTACCTATGTTGAAAATTTCAATGCCACACATCAATCAGAAAGGTTGTTTTTGTACCTATGTTGAAAATTTCAATGCCACACATCAA
>JANTOQ011045323.1:0-12654 GCA_027564595.1 Bythotiara depressa | reverse complement strand
CACATTTACAGGTTTCTGGAGCATTAGCGATGCCAGTTTTCGTCGGCGGCAGTTTAAACGTTGCAAATTATGACCAATTTTTATATGGATTTTATAATGAAATATTGATAAGAGAATGTCTTTTTCGTTAATTCATATTTTCTGTAGGTCATAGTTAGTAATTCTTAATTACAATTTGGTAATTTACTAACTAATTAAATTTTACTCCCAAATTCTTAGGAGACCGCACCGCTAGATTCGTTCTAATTGAAGAGTAATTCGAAATTAAGGAGGTCTTCCCGATTTTTTCCAGATTTCCTGGTACAGTTTCTAAATTACTGCAATGAAAGACATCCGATATGTATGTTGTAAATACAATTATTAGGACCGAATCTTTTTTGTGATCTAAGAATAAAATGCATACCAAAATGACGTCGTCGTATTACAAAAACAATTAACGCGGACATAAAATGACAGCTGTAACGTTTCTTCAACGTTATCAAGACGTTGTTTGACCATGATGTGCTCACTGGGTAGTCAAATGTTTAATCTGACCTTTTTAAATTTAACATTATGGAATTTTGTGACAGAAACACTAAACTAATACAGATCTTAAAATAAATAAAAATGCAACGAGAAGAGAAGAAAATAATGATAGTACAAAGGATACACCGCATATAATATACAGTAAGTTTTGAAAGTCTCCCCTGGATTCTGTAAATTCACAGATATATTCTGTTCGTTATTTTCTGAATCCTTTGTGTGAACTATTAGTGTTCGCTATAATTTTGTTTGAATTGAAAATAAAGACCAAAATTTAAAATTTAAATTTATTTCCTATAAAACTGTAAAGTTCTATTTCCTTTATCCTGTTTTAAGTGAAAAATCAAAATATAACTTTTATCTAATTTACTTCTAAATTTTTATTCAGTAAATTTACCAAATGGACCTTTATCAAGTAAAAAAGAATTGGAAAATTTGATCTAATTTTATGGTCACTTTCATTTAAAACGGATTTTAAATTCGAGTCCCCCGTCAACAATAAGGATGTTGTCATTTTAAAGGCCATTTGTAAATTATTAGGACTTTCTATTTATAAAGATGAATTTTGAACGGAAAGGAGGCTGGGGATCCATTATCGAGAATTGTATCTTTTTTCGTCGGTTTAAAATTTTCAATTCGGATAAAATTTTCGATGTGGAATTAATGAATTAATGTTATTTCAGGTTCTCCAATATCGATGTGTAAGAAAAAAGCGTGTGAAAAATTGGTTATGGACAGTAATTAGAAATGTATATCTTTATAAGCGTACGAGAACTCGTGATCCTCAATTCCATTTTTCACTTTTCCGCACGTACATAGAAGAAGAAATCAAAGTCGGAGTTCGAGGTTTTTTTACTTGACGTCATTAATTTGGATGTTCCATACTCGTAAGACTTTTTTATTATAACTTTAGTGCTGATCAAAGTTTTCATTAACTTCACATTTCCTGTCTCTCATTTCCGGAAAACACTAGAATACACGTGTTTCTTTAAGTATCCCTTACTTCCAACCACGTTCCCAGGGCTCCCCCCCGTCCATATATCAAAAAGGAAATAATAACACTGGGTGTTATGTTGCCTTTTACCACCGTGTGACTAGGGTGTTGACTCTGAACTAAATTATGAACGCCATTTGCATTTTCCCTAACTTTAAAATATTAAGTAAATCTTTTATGACCACACATTTAATTAAGTTTTCGTATAAATAGAAAAACATCAAAATGGAAGAAAAAGAAAATATGTTCAGAAAGATGAGAGAAATATGACTTTTCAATTTTGTATTGAAGTAATTGAATTTATATACATGTATAAAAAAACGGATGAAAAATGTCAAATAAAATGAAGAAAAAATCTGTCTATATATTAGTGATAAAAAAAACTTTTTAACCTATTTGTTTAAGATTATTTTTTGCTTAAAAAGTTAAGATAAGCAAAAGAATAGATAAAAAGATAGATTTAATGAACTTTATTCAAATTAACGAAAATGTCAGCTGTGTATCATAAACAGAAGTTAATGAAAAATAGGGAGAGACGATATTGTTCATTTTTCATTTTATATGGGCTCTATAAACTGTGGTATAACTCTGTGCTGTGGCCAACGGAGGTGAGGTGTTCTAGGAAACATGTGTCTAGAGGTGTGTCAATGCCGGAAAATCGAGTGTTCTAAGAGAAGTATTTATTATTATTTCCTGGCAAATACGTGTTTTAAGAGAACATATACATTTCCTGGTAAGTTAGTTGTTATTAAACCTGGTTTTCCATGCCCTTGCCATGTGAACTGTTCTAAAAGAAATATCTTATCTCTCAAAATTAGGTGTTCTCTAGGTGTTCTAATCTCTTTCCTGGCAAAGTGAGCTGTTCTGAGAGATATGATATTCTGTTAAATAGAGGTGTTCTATAGTGCTTAAACTATTTACTGGATTAGCTCCAAGAACATCTCGGAACATACTGTCTGGCAGTTAACAACACCTACTTTGTTAGAACAACTCCGTTGGCTGCTTTTGTATGTAGGTATGTAATAGTCGTCAAAATCTAACACCCTTCATATTAACGATGCAACTCCTTTTAATGAATTGATTTTCTAGTTCATGACAAAAAAATGATCCATTTTATGTCCAAAATTATTTTTACTTCTAAGCGTCGATGCGTTTTTTATTAATGACGAATATTACAGAGGTGGCGGGTAAACTTTAAGCAAAGAAATTATTCTATAAAGAAAGTTATCCTGCCTCTGTAATATTCGTGATTAATAAAAAACATCTAGAGGAAAAAATAATTTTATTTGGACACTTTTAAACATAACAAAGCCTACAAATATTTCGACTTCTTGCCCAAAAGTCTCGTTTATATATTTTCGAATAATCGCACAATTTGCCACCAGCTTGGTCCTAACATGGTAAGCGAACCCTGTATTCATACTTCTAAAAGTGTCATCATGATGCATAATGTATTTCAAATACCCTCTCTCCCCCCACGTTTTATTTGTCCAAACTAATCTTCATTTATTCGAATAGCAGCTCCTGCGAAAAATAATTGTGAAAACACAATTCCGTGAAACCGCTTAAACAATTATTATACACAAAGTTGCGAAACAGCATACAAACCTTATGGAACGCATCTAACACATCGAAAAACGCTTGTAACACTTGGAAACTACGTTTGTTTAAAAATAATAGTTTTTATCAATTTTCATTATTACAGACAGACAACTCCAGTGTTTTTATTCGGTTCTTATAAATGATATCAAATTTTAAAAATGAAAATGTTTTCCTTTGGAGGAAGTAAAAAGTTAAGTAGTTTTAAGTTACTAATCCATTCTCTGTTTATCCAACGCTATATCGCTTTCCAATTTATAAAAATGGGGAAAATGTTAAAACGAAAAAAAGTATGAATAGATATGTTTTAGCGTTTTGATACATATGTTCTACTTAAAACTCATAAGCACAATTTAAATTTTTATATATTCTTCACTTTAAGTATTTAAAGATATTTTTGAAGCATATTTCTTTGTTTATAAGTTGATTGATATTTTGTTTCATGGTACCCGCATCGCTCAGATATTTCACGTTTATTTCGCATGAGAATTTGCTTAATTAAATTTCCATTGTTCTCATTCTTTTCCCAAACAATAGGGAATAATCGCAAAACGTTTTTCTTTCCGCATTCTCTCATTTGTTGAACAATTTAATTCTATACAAATTTGTATTGCGCATGTGCAAATATGCTTGTCTGTA
The DNA here is from genome assembly GCA_027564595.1 of Bythotiara depressa. Classification (NCBI taxonomy): domain Eukaryota; kingdom Metazoa; phylum Cnidaria; class Hydrozoa; order Anthoathecata; family Bythotiaridae; genus Bythotiara; species Bythotiara depressa. Next base: position 8,900 of record JANTOQ011045323.1, on the reverse strand, counting down.
TATAACGCGTTTAATATGAAGTAAAAATTAATTACTGATAGTCAGTCATCTGCGACGGATCGAACGTTTTGAAGATATCCCGGAAGTAATTACAAGTTGAAAAAGAAGAAGTAAAAGTTTGTGAAGATTTTACGAAGGAAAGAGAACATGTCAAAGTCGTTTTTAATTGATACCATCATGCATGAAAAGCAGAAATTAATACTTCGTCAGCAACCACCCATTCTACTCTCCCGTGAGTCGTCACCGGCTTCAGATAGATCTGCTCGATACAATCATTCTCCAGGAGGCACCATCCGTTTTAATCATTCGCCAGGATCCTCGCCAAGAACACCACCTTCTCCACCACTTCCACACACACTAGAACGTGCGCATACGATGGATCGATCTCATCATACACCAACATCGATGTGTAGTATGCGCGGCCCAACAATGTGCACCTGCTGCAGACCGCACCCATCACAACCGATTTGTACGTTATGTGAACCAGGTCCGCGGGAGGGAGAAGCTGCACCTCCGCAAAAGATGTATCCCCTCTCGAGAGACACCCATGCCTGTTCTAGACATTTATATGGAAGTGAACGACCGAGGATGTATCCAATGGGATCGCCAATACCTGCACAGAGATTGCAGTTTCTACCCGCATATGGTAAGTTGTCTCTTAAAAACTGTTATACTTTGTTACTCCAGTGTAGTACCCTAATAATAGCAAATATGTGCGGAAAAAATTTGTAGCTGTTCTCACATTTTGTTCAGCATGCATAATGCGCAAATATGTAATGCTATAAATTGGCGCTCATTTCTTCACTATCACAGTAACACATTTGCTTTGAAGGTTTCTTTTGTTGGCGTGTTTTATTGCGCGCCTTTTAAGTTTAATGCTCAAGAATATGTACCTGATCCACACCCGTTCGTGAATCGATCGTACCATCACGTTGCGTATCGTGTGTCGCGAGAAGAGAATCCCTCTTATTTTTAAAGTATTTGTTAGGTCTTTAAATTTAATTGTTTTTATTTTTATTTTTATTAGTTCGAGAAATGGAGAATCGTCGAATACGCATGCAGCAACAACAAGAACAACAGCGTCAATCACAACAACTTTGCGGTAAATCGAAACGAATACGAACGGCGTATACGAGCATACAACTATTGGAACTGGAAAAAGAATTTCAAAATAATCGTTATTTATCGAGATTGAGACGTATTCAGATCGCTGCTATGCTCGATTTAACTGAGAAGCAAGTTAAGATATGGTTTCAGAATCGCCGTGTAAAATGGAAGAAAGATAAGAAAGGTTACGGATATTCCCCCATCCACAGCCCAGAATCACCTTTGTAAGATATTGACGCTCCATAAATTTACTAGCTTTTAATTATATTTAATGAAAAAGTTGTGACGAGGAACTTTAATAATTAATAAACACAAAAAAGTTTGACATTTTTATATTCGTTTATTTGCTAAGTTTCACTGCTGTGTTTCGGCAGTTTCTGAAACAATTAATTTTAATAATTTCCCAACGCTTTTTTAATGCGACACGTTATTAATATTTTACGATCCTCGTATTACTATTAAATTTAATTTTATATTCAAGTTGAGGTTTCGCGGTTTTTAAGACCCTACTTCGTTTTGTCAGTTCTACCAAAGACTGATACTGTTAAACTGTTACTATTGCTTAATTAAAACCGGTGTTACATAAAAACATATGGGAAAAATACTTGAAACTAAGACAACATTGAATTTGCTAGTAGCGTGTTAACTTGATTTTCCACGCAGCAATTTTTACCGTACGGGGGATATTTTCTTTCATTCTGAGTTGGCTTTTGTCAAAGAGTTTGCTGGAAAAGTTGCGATCTGTTCTACAAAAGCAGTACGCGGACTAAAAAAAAGGAAAAACTACAAGCTTTATGTAGGACGATATAAGGCGATCAAATGAAGACGCCCTTCGTTTGTGTTCGGTTTTTCTATACACATTTTATTTTCTCCTTTGCCCTCGTCAATCAACTGGAAATAAATGGGATACGAATTGCATTTGTTATATATCTATTTGTAAATAAAAATTGTTGTATTTATTTCGTAACTTATTGACTCTTGTATAATATATGTATAAAATTTTGAATAAGAAAAATTTTGCAAAACTGAATTCATGGAATTTTTGCATTCTTGTTCATCAAGAAAAAGTGTGCCAGTTTTTTGCGCATATTTTATTGCGTTACGTATGAGTCGTCTGTATGTCATAATACATCCCTAATGAGCATGTCAAACAACGTCCTGACAACGTTGTTTCAATGTCGTGTGACCATGATGTGTCTTCTGGGTCGTTATATATTATTATGAAGTTTGAAATTTTTTTGCGGCTTTTCCTAGACGTTTTATGGATATATTACCTATCTTATTTGGCAAACGAACAAGTTCCTATTATTCTCTATTCATATTTTTATTCAAATTTTAGCAATTTCATTCGCTAATTTTATTCATGCCGAAAGAGATAATCCCTCATAGAGAGATTTGCTTGGAGTAGTAGTTAGTTTTCTAAACTCATTACGAAGGGTGGTAGGAGACCCGATATTGAAATATCGAGGTAAAAAATTGATAGTACCAATTTATATACTTGCTACAGTGATTTTGATATCAATTGAATATTGAACGGCACGTCGATTTATTGAAAATATAAATGATAAAATACTCCAATATCGACGTATAGAAGAAAAACCGCCTGTTATTATGCTAAAACGTTTGTCTTCGTTAAAGCATTGTACGTGGAACACTTCTTTCTTCGTTTGACATCTCCTTGTACGAAATTATGGCACGACATTTTAACACACATTTTTAAATTCGGGTTATGATATCGATATTATCGTGTGGTTATTTTCAAAGTGAGGAGGAAAATAAAACCTCTGTGAAGGAGAGTATATCAGACGTTTTGAAAACTTGAACATGTTGCCTTCAAATTACACCAGTTGGATATTCTACATTATTCATGCACTTTTGACAGCTAGATGTTCACGATGCTAAGTTGATGGTTCAATAGTTTGATTTGGTAAATTATGTTCTCATCGATCTCCTAAATACCACAATAAATAAATAAATAAATAAATAATTTGTGTCATTTCAATAGGTTTTGATAACATAGACATCGCAATAACCAGTGAAATAATTTCGGGGGTCCTGACAACAGATTTTTTCTCCAGAATTTCATGAACATTTGAAGTTTAATTTTATAATTACGCATGCGTAAAACTTAATAATTTTTGCCTGAATTGCGAAATTGCTTTGACGTAGTGTAGCGAAAACAACAATTCTATTTGGTGTATTTATTTCAGCATAGGCATATTTTTTGACGAGGAATCTGAACCTAAAGTCCGTTTTTTATAAAATTAAACTTCAATTTTCATGAGATTTGGGAAAGGTCTATTATATTGATAGCGGTGGTCACACGCAATTAAAATCATGCTTCCTTTAATCCTGCAAGCGTGAAAGTCCTCTTAGCACCAGAGCACTGTGAATTTTAATGAACAGAAATTTGCTTTTAACCTTTTTATGCATAGTATCCCCGGAAAGTAGTCAAATTATTGGTCATTTCTTTGCTGTTTTTTTTTTCCAGAGGGGTTAATTATTGGAAGTATACAATTAATTAAATTTGGTAACAGCTGATAAGGCCCCCTGGTTCCTCATAAATTATAAAGGTTTCCAATGGGAAGATTAGTAAAACCAGGAGGTATGCTTATGCATTAAAGGGTTAAAATATGTGTATGTAAATGTTTTGCGGAAAATTTCAGTTTTTTTAATCGTTCCAAGAACAATCCCAGTGGGCACATCATGGTCACACGGCGTTGCAACAACGTCTGTTACGTTTCTTCAACGTTGTTAAGACGTTGTTTGACTATCATGTTCCAACAGGGACAATCTGGCAGTTAATCAAAACACCTATTTCTTTCTTTGCTTCTGCCTGTGATCTAAAATCTTTGTATAGTTGTCAGAGGAATTTGAATGTTTGCTAAAGTGAAAATATATCTTTATTCCAACTATCCGACTTTATCGTGTCAAAAGATTGATTGAAGTAAAACATATAAAAACGCTTGCTAACTTGCTCGAAAATAAAGATTATGTTAAAAGATGTGTGTCAAATGCCGATACTAAAAATTCTAAGTGTCTAGAAATAGAGAAAGGAGAAAGTATCGGCAACAAACTTGACACGATCGTGTATTGCAAGTGTGCGAGAAAACTTGGCACGGTTACGTGTACAAGAAAGCACGGAAATCAAGTTGTTTGTATTTTCTATGACGCCATAAAACTCAATATGAGTGAGAAATAAATGTAGGCTAGACAACAATATCAACGCCAGCACTTTTTCCTCTATATTTGTAAGTTGGTAAAATGCCTTGGGGATATGCTGACTATATAATGCCCAGTTAACAACGTTATATATATTTAACTTGATATATTCGTGGTTAACTTTAATTTTACTTGTCAATATAATTTAAAAATCAACCTCGATCATGAGCTGTTTTTTCACCTCTTCCACATCATAAAAAGGAGAAAACAGCCTTGCAAACAATAATCATGGACAAAATCTTGGGGAAAGGCGCAAAATAAACAAAAAAACAAACAACAACAAAGAACTACCTGTGATGAGTAAGTGTCTACAGATATGAAGAGACACAAAAACACTTTCCGACGTCTTTTTAGAACACCCACCCCCTCCTATTCTCGTGTTTTGGACTCTTAATATTTTGTAATATTTTGTATTAGTACTTTGTGTGTTTAAATGAAAATATACTTTGACAGAGAGAAAAAATGATTTCAAGCAAAAAGGGGCCTAAAAAGTTCAATAATTTATGTTTAGTGTCATAGGTTGATTATTCATAATGTAGTCCTTGTACTGAAGTTCAAGTTCATTTTTGTATCATGTTTATAATTTCTTCTACTATAGCGCAAATATATTTTCAGCAAAACTAATATAAACAATTAGTCAAATCCTGAGTACTAACTTGGCGTTTACAAACATGATGCGTTATGTGTTACTCACATTCGAATATCGAATTTTGTTTTATTTAAAGTAATAAGCGTTGGTCACCAGATAAATTATTTTCAAGTACACCTGCCTGAAGCAAATAACAGTATGCATATATATATATGTTGACCTACCTACTCACACACGTGCTAAAAAATAAAATAAAAAATAAAGCAAATTCTTTTTCTGCTCACACTACACAAAGCCAAAGCTTCCTTTCAAGAACGACTTCAAGTATAGGAACAGTGTTGTGTTTTTGTAATGAACAATGCGTTAATTTCTTTATTTCAACCTGACGTGCCTGAAATGAGTTGCGAAATTGGGATCGAAATATCTGCCCAGTACCATGAAATCTATTTTTACTCGCTTGCATTCAGTTATTGATATGTAGTAAGCACAACCAGGGACAGGAAGCAGTCATTTAACCAACAACAACAATAAAAATGCACTTGTAACAATAACATTGCCGTTTAAGTAAGTATCTTAGAAATTAAACTCCTTTCCACGTCTCGGAAGACGAAAATGACAAATTTCCATACACAGGTATTGTACCGATATTTGTCGAGAGAGTTGTCGTTAGGACGTGTAATAAATTACACATAACACCCGAGATATACAAATTATTATATTCGGTGTTTCCGAGAGTAATTTTTGAGTAAAAGCTTTGAGTAAAAAATAAATATAGTAAATAATATAACTAATAATATACCATAATAAATGTGACTTAAAATATAGGACATTATGTTTGCGATTGAAGACCCTAAAAATTGTCCGATATCAATGGAACGTATAATATGCGACATTTATTTTTGCCATCGTCCAAAAGAGACCATTTTACCAGTCAGAAAAGTTAGCAACGGGAGAAATAGATATAAAAAAATCTGATGAGCCGTATCAACATTACTACAATGATTCATAACATTTCTTGTCGCAAAAAATAAGGTACGTCAAAACTCATTCGTACAGAATATTTACACCTCAGTTTAGTTAATTTCCTATGTATTTCATCCGTTTTAAAAATTTACATACCCAACGTAAGTACATATAAAAACTTTTTACAAACTAAAATTGGCTGGAGCGAGCAAGGCTATAAAACCTTATCACCAAGCCCCATAGTACATCCTATGTACTACTCCTACGACTGTGTATTACTCGATAGGACGGAACCTGTTAATGCTATAACATATATGAGATTTGAAGTTCCACGCCTATCATTTTTAACTCGTCTTAAGCCCATCTTAAAAGTGTGTAAAAAAAGAGGATGCGTGGGCAAGGAACATGGATCACGTGTCAGTGAGCTTTCCGTAAATACCAAACCGCTCTGAACTAGTTCAAGAAATTAGCATTCAAGATACCATTACCAGTGCAAATGGGAATTCGTGCAATTCGACCAAGAAAACTGTTCGAATTACATGATCTTCGTACGAATTCAACCTCGCTTAGTTTCTTCGTATTTTATGTTATATTCTATACCAGAAAAGACTCCGTGTCTTAGTAACTTGATTTTCTTCGCATCAAATTGTTCAGACGTAGTTCCGTATGAAACGTTTTGTTTTTGGTAGAACTTCATTTCTTTACGCTATCTACTCTACATTTACCATATATCATTCCCATCGTCACAAAAAAAGCTATCGATGTATCATTATCGTTGGTGGATCGTCTGAAATGTCCAAATATTCATCATCTTCTTCTTCTTCGTTATTTACTAACCAGACCATCTTCAAAATCTTCGTTTCTGGTACATTACAGGAATAAACTTTGCCTCCGGATACTTTGGGTTATAAAATGAAAGCATTAAAAAAACTCTTCTAACTTTTTCTTTTTCTCTGGACAATACAATACATTACATTTACAATACAATACATTTCTTTCACCTTTTTTTTTACTTTATCCGAATTACAGGAGAAAAAATATCCAGAGGAGCAGAAAAATCGTTTGAATGTTTAAAGAATTTTTCAAATTTTATGAGTTCGATTTACAGAAGTTTTTGTACAAGAGTTTCTTAAGAATATTTGAGAGCACCTAGATGTGCATTCGAATAAGAACAGGGGTTCTATTTCCTTCTTCGAGCTGATCATCCATACCCTTTTTCATCTGCTTCAGTTACAGAAAAAATTTAGTTGATGGAGAAGGCATTCAAGCTTCTAGAAGTGGGACAAAATAAAATGTTAGAAGTTAAAGTAGCTTCAACTGGGATGTTCGAGGTATGTATATACTTCCGTGAGGACAAGAAATGGTTTGAGAGAGCGAATTTTCGTGTTATCGAGTAGATTTTTAAAGAAAGTATTGAGGACAAAGCAAAGGGGAATGAAAATTTTTTTTAGAGAGATTGAAAGTTCGAGTTATCCTGGGTTCGTTTAACCGAGAGTATACAGAATAGATACTACGGAAAAGTGTATATGTTCACGTTCTTATCTCCCCAGGTGGAATTTTTTGGGGTAAATTTGCAAATATATATATGGTATAGCCATCTTCACACTTATCTGGTTAAATTTGCATGTTTGCATTGCGATTGGTTAAAAGAGATCAATCGTGGTCTATGATTGGCTATATTTCGTTTAATTAAGCAATTTCGACGGGTCATGTATTTTATATGTATAGGTCTAGTCTAGCAAGCCGCTATGTCATATATATTTATTGCAAATAGAAGAAATAACGATTTGGACACACTTTTTCAGCAGAATTTTCATGTCTACACAAATCTTTTGATCATGAGGCGAATAAATATACTTTCAATCCAATATACCTTAAATGATATTTGAGTGACTGGTAGGGTGAAAAAAGTTGGGTAAATTCACCAAAAGTAAAAAAGTTAATAATTTAGAAAAAAAATCAAGTTTTCTATAATGCAAGATACAATTTCAAGACGTTTAGTAATTTATTTTCGCACTTTCGGTGCTAAATTTGAGTTATTTTGTTAATCACACGGCTGACCGAAAAACATAGCAAATATTTGGATGTTTCTTGTTCAATGCCTATGTGAACCCAGCTAACATTCTTGCCATTCTCTGTTTTCATTTAATCGTCTCTAAAACCAAAAGCGGTTGTAACAGCATGCGCTCAAAATACTCCAAGTGGATATCGGCCTTTAAAATTGTCTTGAACCCCGAGGAGAGCGCAAGTTGTCGTTTTCGCTTCGCTTGTAGACTAGAATGTAGCCGTAGGGCGACGTAGGGCGTAGGGCGACGAAGTATGTAGGGCGTAGGGCGACGAAGAAATTTTTCGTTCTAGATCGCCTAAAACGGCCATAAACCGTATTGTTTCGACCTTTTAATCTTAATTTAAAACATCAGGTTAACACCAGAATCAGACGTCGACCAGTGCGGTTTGGAACATTTGACTATCTAAATCGCTTTGAACTACCTCAGAAAGTACCACAAACAGTTCTTTCTTACAAACAAATGTTGTCAAGTGAGTTGGGGATAATTCGTGATTCGTTTTGTAGGATAAATTGTTTATTTTGGGACGTTGTTCATGGGATTTTCAAATGTATAACTTCATCCGTGCTTTACTTTTCCACTGCAGACATTAAAAACGCTTCATGTTTTATTTGCTTTTGAAGCGGACACGCTTCACTTTTCTGTCGCACAAGTGAAGGCGAGTAAAGAACGACGCTTGCAGAGGGAGAGACAAAAAGATGCACTCATCTATTCTAGTTGTTTCAGTCGAAAAGCCTTATAGTATAAATTTCCGCAACACTGTGAAAAATGATTTTTGTATTTTATGTCTTCGCCCCTATATACGATTAGGGGCACATCGCTTCTTGTTTCTGTTTAGTCCACAGTGGATATCTAATTCATCACCAAAGGTCATATAAAAAGTAAGCTAATGCATTTATCTGCTTTTTTTTAATAAGAACACTATAAGAAAACGTGGCTGAAATGGGTCAAAT
>JANTOQ011044212.1:0-17415 GCA_027564595.1 Bythotiara depressa | reverse complement strand
TGAAACAGTAAGTAACTATAAATGTGAGACATTAACTATAAATATTATCCTGCAACAATCAACAGAACACATTTTCCCTCTATTTAACTCACTGATTTCATTTGAACTGTGAAACAGTTAGAAGCTATAAATGTGAAACAGAAACTATTAAATAATCCTGCAACAATCAAAATTAGATCTATCTTTTTCCTCTGTTTAATTCACTGATTTCATTTGAACTGAAACATTTAGAAGCTATAAATGTGAAAGAGTAACTATTAAATAATCCCGTAACAATCAAAAGAAAATCGATCTTTTTCCTCTGTGTAATTCACTGATTTCATCTGAACTGTGAAGCAGTTAGAAGCTATAAATGTGAAACAGAAACTATAAATATGATCCTGCAACAATCAAAAGAAGATCGATCTTTTTCCTCTGTTTAATTCACTGATTTCATTTGAACTGTGAAACAGTAAGTAACTATAAATGTGAAACAGTAACTATTAAATAATCCTGCAACAATCAAAAGAACATCTTTTTCCTCTGTTTAATTTGCTGATTTCATTTGAACTGTGAAACAGTAAGTAACTATAAATGTGAAACATTAACTATAAATATTATCCTGCAACAATCAACAGAACACATTTTCCCTCTATTTAACTCACTGATTTTATTTGAACTGTGAAACAGTAAGTAACTATAAATAAACAGTAACTATTAAATAATCCTGCAACAATCAAAAGAACATCTTTTTCCTCTGTTTAATTCACTGATTTAATTTGAACTGTGAAACAGTTAGAAGCTATAAATGTGAAACAGAAACTATTAATAATCCTGCAACAATCAAAAGAACGTCTTTTTCCTCTGTTTAATTCACTGATTTCATTTGAACTGTGAAACAGTAGGTTACTATAATCCTGCAACAACCAATGTTTATCACTGCTATAATATTCTTATCTACATTTCTGTATACATTTTACCATCAATTATAAAAGGCGGTCTGAAAATTATAAGGACCAAAATGACAAGTTAATAATGGATGAAATTCATCTCTTTGTTTTATATGGTTAGCAGGTTGTCTGGACTAGTATTTGTTTATTTTTATGTTTATTTATTGACATAATTATACCCAACTATTCCTTCTCCTGGAGTGCTGTTATTTAAAATAGATATTTTGTACCTCAATTCAAAATCAGGTAATTGTATATTTCTTAACAATACGTTGGATTACAGAGACTTAAAAAGTTTGGACAAAATTTAAAATACCAAAATATATCAAAATTTATTCTGTTGGAATAATATTGTTAATTTATTTTGATTATTTTGTTTAGTCTGGTACCACAGGGAATCCAAAAGGAGTAATGATTTCTCATGATAATGTAAGTAACACCTAAACTAATTCTTGAATTTCTTTCACAATCAAAATCATTTATCCTGTGCACATCATGATTGTTTTGATTGTAAAAGGAATACATGGAAAATTGACAGTGAAACAATGGAAGATTGTCCAATCGTAATGTAAACAAAATTTGAATAACTGAGCTTTTCAAAATGGCAGAAAGTTGCGTGTTAGATTGAGGTTTCAAAATGTCATGCAGAATAATCCCACGGTATCTTGTTTCCAATTTTTTTAAATTCCTTTTGTTTACAGAGGGGATGGCAACAAAAATGTGTTCTAGTTACAAACAAGAATTGTTTATATTATTTTCTCTACTTCAGATAAAGTGAAAACAATACAGATAAACAATTGTTCTTTTTTCTAAGATAAATGTACATATATACTGAACTAGTTACCTGGTCGTCAGTTCTGCAGAATATACAGCTTTAATGCTTTTAATGCTTCATGTTGCATAGGTTGCTAATTATTGATCTAATATTGAAAATAGTTAAGTAAGAAGTATTTATGTCTTCGATTAACCTCTAAATTTAATTTGATTTAAGAACAAGTCGTGAATGCTAAAATTTTCGTGTTACATATTACAGGGTTGGTATGTAAAATTATTTTGGGAAACAAAGGCAACCAAAATAATTTTGCTAAAATGTTTAAATTTGGAGCATAGTTTCAAGAAATGTGAATGCAAAAGTGACCTTTTTCTCTTCTACCAGACTCTGCCCTATCATTCTAGAAAAAAGCATCAACTTTGATTTTACATTAACAATATCATTTATACATCCTTTAAACTGTGTGTTTCATGATTATTGCTGGCTCAGAAATTCGCAACCACCACCACCAAATTCTATTGCATAGAAAATTATTTTGGTTGCCTTCGTTTCCTTATATAGAAGTAGATATATGCATCTACTGAGAATGTTAATGTACTCAAACAGGTTATAAAAATTCTTAGTCATTATGCAGGTTTGACTGTAATACTTCATTGTTAATACAACTGTCTACGAAGACGAACTTTTCCAAGTTCGTTGTTATATCCAAGTTCGTTGTCACACATTCTGTTGAAATAAATCAATACATGAATAAAATTCTTTAAAATCATTGCTATTATTGTAATCTTAAATCTTCTTTAGATTCTAACGAATTGTGAATCTGTTGTTGGTCAAATTACACCATCCATAAATGCTGATTCTTTAACCGTTCAAGAGCACTGTATCAGTTATTTACCTCTCAGCCATATTGCAGCACAGGTGGGCATTATTGCTAATTGTCCTATGGGAAAATGTGATTTCATTAGACTTGGTTTTGTACAGTAAAATTTCATTTCATTTCATTAGAAATAGCAAATCCTAATTCATCTTTAATTATACAAGAATTGTTCAATTAATAACACACTGCAAACTTGCATTCCTGAGGAGTAATTTTTTTTACATGTACCTTAAAAAGAATCGATTTACGCTTACCTTTTCTTAGGAAACAATCTCCCAAGCCATGAATTAACTATGAATAATCACTGCGAAGAAGGGTGTTTTAAATGTTAAAAATGTATAACAATACTCTTCTGCAACTTATTTTAGGATTTTTATGGAGCAATTTTGTGAAATATGTGAATTATTACTAAACATTTTAAATGTCTTTAGATGACTGATATTTGGATACCTGTTCGAATGGGAGCATGTTGTTGGTTTGCTCGTCCAGATGCCCTGAAAGTAAGTGTTACTCATGTTATTAAGCAATCTTTGTTACCCATTGTTGTTCTCCATTGTTGTTCTCCTATTCATTATAATGGATTACATGTGATAGGTGTTATTATTCTATGGAAGTAGATCTGAGAAGAAGTGAGTTTTATAAGAATTTATACTTTCCTCTGTCTTTTTGCTTCCCGATTTCCTCTTCCTTCTTCTTCTGTAAGTATGTTGCTTTTCTAATTTTTGTGGCTGCTTTTTACCTCTGCTTGCTTTCTGCTGTAGAAACTTTATTGATTTCATAAAAATTTAAAACCAGTTGTGTAGCAGTAAAATTGGTTGAATTAATAAAATAAAATGGTGAATTTGAGTTGGTGTATAAATATACTTTTATTATCTCCAGTTCATGGTATCATAATGCTTTGTTCTGCAACATGTTTTCATACGAAGAGAAGTAGCTATGGTTTATAACTATAGAAAAGCATAAATTTCAAAATAATGTTCCAACATTCTTATCTTAATAAATGCATGGTTATCAAAGTTTTGTGTAGAGGTGCCATTTATGGAACTAGAAATACGATTGTTCATTATTTTCCGAAAGTCATTCCAATATAGCTGGTATTGCAATTGCAACTTTTAAATTTCAAGTTATAAATAGACATTACTGAGACAATTTATGTGGCTTTTATTATGCAACATTTATTTTCTGTTGCTATTATAAATGTTTTTGTTTTTCTAGGGAAGTCTTGGGAAAACTTTACAAGCCGCACGCCCAACCTTATTTGTTGGTGTACCTAGGTAGTGTTATTACATTGTAGTGTTTTCTAAATTTATTTTACTTCTTTTTAATTTTTGTAAACAAACTGCAAATAATTAATAATATTATTATTATACAATGCTCTAATTTATAATTATAATTTGTAAGATGTATCCAACAGACACATATAGAACAATATAAGTTACAAACATGGTTGATATGTCATGAGATTGCTTAAATTTTACTCTCACACTTCGTGAACAAGGTTTTTGCTATTTTTCTCTCATTATATTGAGCTATGACAGAAAAAGGCTGTTAACTGTTTTCTCAAAGGAGCTATGACTTCTAACTGGCCATTTTGCATCTTATGCCAAAACAACAAATATTATGTTATAGGCGTATGGCTATTATTGCAACAATAATATACATTAGTCTGCCAAAATTAATCAACAACAGTTAGGATCAGGGATGATTATATAAACAGACAAAAATCACAATAAGCACAAAAATGTGCTTGCTTAGGCATTTTTTAATGGGGTGTCAAAACAGTAATAACTCAAATATAGACATTAACAGTACCCACAATGGTCATTAAATGAGACTAGAAGGTACTATAATGTTAAGTAGATATCCGTGGCTATCACAAAGAAGTTTTGCATGAAAGGTATATTTTTGGCACATATTATGAGGTGCCATGTTAACAAAAAGTTATCAGGCTAAGGAAAGTTGGGAAATAAAAGTGTCCTTAATTAATAATTGAAAAGAATAATGTTGTCATCATCATTATTGTCAGAGTCAACCACTATCTAGAAAATATCAACAAATTTGAGAAATTTTAGAGCCTTTCAGGCACATCCCTTTAACTGTTTAATGCATAAGCATACCTCCTACTAATATTAAACTTCTCCAATGGAAACCTTTATAATGTTATGAGGAACCAGAAGGTCTCATCAGCTTTTACCAAATTTATTTTACCTTGTATTTCTAATACATTACCCCCTTGGAAAAAGAAGAATAGTAAAGAAATGACCAATGATTTGACTTCTTTTTGGGGGGTAATCATTAAAGGGTTAAGTTTAGGAACACAAAAAATTACTTGAAAATTGATTTGTTTGCTTTTATAATCTATCACAATCACCTTTCAGATAATTAATTTGGCAGAAAGTTGTGTTGGGGTAGGTGGTAGATAGTTTATCCATGTTGTTTTGTATTAAAACAATTCTTGTCGATCTTCACTGTTGTTTTGTACCATCACATTAAGAAGATCTTGCTTCTAAATGCTGCAAAAAAGGAATTTTGAAGTTTAGACGATGTAAGAATAATATTAATTAATTAATAGAACATTGTTATATATTTGTATGTTATAATTTGCATTTATTTGTTTCAGAGTTTTTGAAAAAATCGAGGAGAAGATGAAAGGAATTGGCGCCACTCTTCCAGGATACAAGCGAAAATTAGGAACTTGGGCGAAAAACATAGGTTTACATGGTAATCAAAATAAAGAACAAGGGTAAGTTAACATTTTAAATATAGTATAATTCATTACATTAATGTTATTAACTATTGTCTAATTTAAAATGCTTCGAATTAATGCTTGGGAAATATATTAATTTTGAAACAATAAAATTTAAGGAAACAAATGCTTTTCAAATTGTTGCACATGGAAAATTGTTCAAGGGATTGTCTTCAGTCAAAAATGAAAACGAAAAAAAATAATTCAGTTTTTAAATTTCCCGATGGGCCCTGACAAACCAACACAGACTTGGTGTGAGCAAAAATCTTTTAGAGTGTGCTACATTTCGAGTTATGCCCTTTTGAGTTGTACACTATCTCCTAGTCCTTTTTTCCAATTTTAACATGAGCACAACTCGTGACTTTTTGAGTGCCCTAGTTGCATCCCTGTGTAAATTGGAGCACACAACTGGAAGTGTATTAATAGTGTTGAGTTGCACTCGTCATTAACTGAAATCGAGTTAGCGCTTTCTGAGTTGCGCGCTTCGGAATTAATGCTATTAAGTTATGTTATCCCTCACTTTCAAAAGTTTTAATAACAACAAACCATCTCGAAATAATAATGATAATAATAATATTCTGGTCCCATAACGTTTTATAACAATAAAGTTGATTTAAATATGAAAAGATGATAACAGAATGTATCATGTATCAATATTTGTTAATAAATAAATAAATAAATATATGCTAGTATTCATATACCAAATATAAAAATAATATAAAAGAAATATAAAAATGGCAATTACCCACAAGAGGTGTGTTATTATGATGAAATAAAACCAGCCAATCAAACAATGTAATTAAAAACTTTAAAAATGTAGTTAAAACAGCAAATATTGCTGCACGTGGTAAAGCAAAAAGAACAAAGTTAAGAAATGTGAAAGAAAATTTTAAGAAGGTACACGTTGGTTCTCACCCCTGTGAGATATGCATGTTTCTATTAAAGAGGAAAGAAATATCAGAAAAGTCTGTTCATGTTAAAAGATGAGTTGTTGCCATGTTTATATGTGATTTCAACCATTTGTGATGGCCTTAAGCTACTTTTGACACCCTCAAACATAGAGTAAAGACCTGTGGAGTACGTCCCATGAGTCAGGATAAGTCTACCCTGCTTAAAAATCAAAATCAATGACTTGCGGATTACCTGAACACTTGTGTCTTACTGTCATTATTTTATACTCTTGGATTCAGGACTGCACTCAGTTTCTTTGCAAATGGTTTTAGTCAAAAATCTAACTATCCAATTCAATGTTCAGCTTTATTAGCAAAATAATCAAGAGCAATTACCTTAAACCTTAGACACTGAAAGACCTGTATACGATGCGTCTTTAAATTACCTTAACACTTCGACACTGAAAGACCTGTATATGATGTGTCTTTAAATTACCTTAACACTTTGACACTAAAAGACCTGTATTATGATGTGTCTTTAAATTACCTTAAACCTTAGACACTGAAAGACCTGTATATGATGCGTATTTAAATTACCTTAACACTTCAACACTGAAAGACCTGTATATGATGTGACTTTAAATTACCTTAAACCTTACACACTGAAAGACCTGTATATGATGTGTCTTTAAATTACCTTAACACTTCGACACAGAAAGACCTGTATATGATGTGTCTTTAAATTACCTTAAACCTTAGACACTGAAAGACCTGTATATGATGTGTCTTTAAATTACCTTAACACTTCGACATGGAAAGACCTGTATATGATGCGTCTTTAAATTACCTTAAACCTTAGACACTGAAAGACCTGTATATGATGTGTCTTTATGGACCATTCCATTACAGTGGTAATATTTTTAGAACAGGAGGGGTTCAGGAAATAGTGATTAGCCTTGTCTTTATGGACCATTCCATTACAGTGGTAATATCTTTAGAACAGGAGGGGTTCAGGAAATAGTGATTAGCCTGCAACAGTCTGCATTAAATACTGCTTTGGATAATGTTGTTTTTGTACCATCAACGAACAACGAAGCTGTGCAGCAATCAGTTGTCATAAAACTGGTGAAAAATTTCCACTTTTTGAAAAAATGCTTCTGAATCTGAGGATTAACAGCTTAATTTTGTCAAAATTTGATCAAATGCTTGGAAATTTTAAAAGCTAAACCTTTTTTTTTAGTATACAATGTATTTAAGTTAGCCTTTCAAAGGCTGTTTGTTTACAAGGAAATTGTGTTAATGCTATAGTGCATATGTCCCCAGAAATTATTCAAATCTATATTTCTTTGCTATATTTTTCTTTCTAGGGGTGTTATTAATCTTTTTATTTTATTTTATTTTATTTTATTTTAGGAGAGCTGTTCCCTATGGTTGGACATTAGCCCATATTATTGTTTTAAAAAAGGTATATGTTTCTACAGTCTATTTTCTAACTTGGTGTGAAATACTTTATACAATTCTGTCTGGTGTGGTAGCTAACTTTACTTTTGGCCATAATTTGAACAAGAACTTGTGAATATGATATTTATTTAAGTTAAATTATATTTTTATAAATTAAATTATATTCTATATATTTCATTAGTAAGAAATATTGGACCAAAAACCGATGTTCTGAGTGTTGGTAATTGTGCATTAGCACAATAAATATTATGCAGTACTCCCAATGTTGCATGTTTGTTGCATGATGACAGGGTTCAGACAGACCTGGAAAAACCGGGGGGAAACTGGAAAACTTGGAAAAAGTGGTGTTTTTTAAAAACTTCAGGGAAAGTCAGGGAACCTTTTAAAAATCTAAGGCCTCTCAGGGAAAACTCAGGGAACTTTTTTACCTTCAACTGCGTTTTTTCTCTTGTTTTTTTTTTTTTTGTCATTTTTTATTTATTATGAAGAATAAATCACACATTTGTCTTCGTGTATACCTATTTTGATTGCATCTATAAGTAGTTCTATTGACTAAGTAGTTCTATTGACTAACTATGAATGACTTTTATCAGTTTTCTGGGCACCCTAGTGCAAAATGAAATTTTCACCACAGGGGAAAAGGTATATTTTTCAAGAGAAGCTCAGGGAAATTATACTATTTTTTGCCTACATTTTGGTGAATTTGTGGGAAAACTCAGGGAATTTTCTTTTGACGTTCTAGTCTGAAATTGCTAATTCAAAGTTGTAATGTTTGTAGTTATTCTTGAGAATTTCATCATATATATCATATATGTAATTTTACATAAGGACTTCAGATTTTCACAAACGTTTTCCCAGGAAATTAAAAGAAGGCGAATTCCAGTTTTCTGCGACGTCAGTTCTGAAAAGGTCTATTGGAGACAACTTGTAGGAAACATATTTTGTCTGTGTATAAATTTATAGCATGCAATTTGATGTTGGGAAGAAAATAATATTTCTGTTTTGAGATTATTAGTATAATAGTAATATTTCATGTGCACCCCCTGGTAAAAAACACAATTAAAGTACATACCAACACCTGCACAGGTCAAATAAGTACATTAATATGATGGCCATTATCATTAACACGCTTATTCAGGTCAAGAGTTCATCTAAAAAACTATTACATCCACCAAATGCAAAAAACGCATCTTGGACAAACGACAGATATATCTGTCACACACTATTAAGGGGTTAAACAAATTATGACAAGCACATTTTGTGTGGCATTAGTCTACAACATTTCTCATTACAAAGAGTCAACTTTTTGGTTTTTGCTGGATCTTTGGGATTTGACATTCCACTATGAATCTTAGCCAAACTTTTGTATAAGCAGAGTTATTTACTCCCAATATGTGTTCCTTGGGGCCGCCATCTTGGCGTTATTATAACTATGGAAGGACCTATATGGTCCTACTTTGCATGATATACTGAGTCATCAAAGTTTTCTGTATTTTGAACCTAAGGGAGAGGAGAATATAGTTTAATGGTTGACAAACGTTTACCTGTGAAATTAGTCAGTGAAACATGAACAGTGGAAAGGAATGCATCTTGAGTTAAAGGAAACTTGGGTTTAACTAACTAACTAACATTACAAGACATAATAATTATATAAAACTTAAAATGAATATTTATGCAGCAGGTACTTAATACCTTGGTTTTGTCAAAATGGAGAAAACACATTATGAATGTAAAAATGAAGATTTCCTTCATCAGAATACTGTTTAACAGCGTTTTCACATACCGCAAATGAGGAAAAATAATTATCACATTATGTATCTATGGAATGCTAGAAATAATAACGATGAACAAGGTATTAAGTAACAGCAGCCTAAGCTAAATTTGCACTTGCTACTTTTATCGTAATTATTTCGTGGTTTTTGTTCTCTTTGGAAGAAAATCAATTGCAAATCTCTTCTTTTTCAATCACTTTAATTAAGAATAAAAGTACAGTATGCATACTACAAACAGTGTTTTTCTTTATGTCCACCTGGGTGGAATAAACTGACAAAGTGGTGACAGTATGTTTCTTGAAAAAGAGTTGTTTTACACTGACATACCTCAATACCAACAGAATGTAAAAAGTTAATGGCCTGTGAATTTCTAGACTATGTCTGCTTTATCATTAGTGGAATTCTCCGTTTGCCGACCTAAACTGAAACCTCTGAATCGTGCATTTCTCAAAATCTGCTTCAAGTAGATATTTTCTTCATTCATTCAATTAAAGATGGCTCTCCCTCTGGGAAAATGTGCTTTTGTCATTAAAAAGGCATCATTGCTCCAGTCATGCTGTGTAAAATGTGTTTGATTCTAAGAATTAATGAATTGTTATCATTTTTCAATCATAGATTCACAAAGCACTCGGTTTTGATAGAGTAAAACTGTTATTTACAGCTGCTGCACCAATATCAAAACAGACGCTGCAATACTTTCAAAGTATAGACTTGCCACTACTCGAAATATATGGAATGAGTGAAGGCACCGGTGCCATGACTTGTTCTAGTCCAAAAAATGTTCGAATCACCTCCGTTGGACGTGTATTACCTGTCAACGAACAAAAGATCGGGAATCCAGATGATGATGGCAGTGGCGAGGTTTGTAGCATACTTCATTTTAGATACAAATCCTCAGTATCCCATTTTTTTATTTTTCTGTGGTAGTAAACAGGCACTTTAAAGGATGAAATAATCATTAAGAGAAATATTTGGTTGTTTCACAATTACTGGCCTCATTAAGGGGGAAGTTTGCTCATTAGAAAAAAGTCTTCCGTGGATGACTTAAACACTTATAAACAATGTCAAATAGTGTTTAAAGTAAACAATGTCAAATAGTGTTTAAAGTATAACAAACATGAATTGAATATAAGTAATAATTTACTATCTTGCGAGTTTGAATATTTATTTTCAAAGACTGGGTATGTGCTAATCTGTGACATCATTTCTGACAACTATTTTCTGAGAAATCTATATAGTTCATGTGTTTTTTGGAATAAGTACACACGTAACAGCAGTTCCTCAAGGAGCGACTATGAAGAAGAATATGACCTCGCTCTGATATTTCTGTTTGAGCCAGAATGTGACAAGAAAGAACGGGTAAAAGTATTTTGTAGAAACCCTCCATACAAGCTCCATTAACCACAGTTCAGATGAGAAAATTCAGCTAGACCATGTAGGGAATAACAGCTGGTGTGATTGTTATAAGAACAACTGCAAGTCAATGGATACTGAAGCTGAATGTGTGTGCCACCAAAAACATAACGGTATTCCAGATGATTTATTCTCAATGGTTTGCATCTTGTTGCTAAAACATCTTCATTGAAGTACGCGACCAAGTATCTGCCTGATCTTCTTGTATACATATTTAAAATTTATTTTTTGTTTGTGTTGACAACGAATATATTCTAATTTTTCAATTCCAATCCAATTTATAAAATTCTCTATATTTTCCAATGTAAAAAAAAGTTATGTATTACATTAACATAAGTAAGCTGTAGTCATCCATGAAATAACTTTAGGTATTATCCAATCGCTTATATGCTTATTGTTATTTGCATTCTTACTCTTTTATGTCAATAGCCAATAGTTTGAGAGCCCAAGCTTTAGAATAGAAAACTAAAAATTATCTTAACAATCCAGGAAGTAGAAAACGACGGTACGTGTTGATCTATGATCTTATGAATGGAAGGCAAAACTCAACACAAATCTCCACTGCAGGGTATTTAGTCTTGTGCTTGCACCTTTGATTTTTTTTATTATACCCTTTATTATTATATCTGCTTCAAGAGGCTCTGATGATATTTAAAAAAGGAATGGTCTCCGAGATGATAATCGAGCCTCTGAGAAGGGAAATGTGCACTTCCTTGACAGAACATTTATTCGAGTAAAATTAGTCGCGTAGCCTGTGCCTAGTACAAAAATTATGTTTTATTGCACTGCAGATCCTTCACTTGTTGTTTTCAGTAAGTAGTTGGTGACCCGGGGTATGAACCAAACTTAAAAATAAACAGTCTAAAGATTATAAAAACTGTGCACCTGTTGTTATGCTTTCCTATCGCACTTTGCTTCAGAGCCTGGCGATTAGACACAGGTTTCATGTGATGAAACAAGCTTGGCATTATTCAATTTGAATGCAATATAAATATTAGAATATTGTTGAAGAAGTACTCTAATTTCTCACGACTCTATTGAAAGAACTCGAAAAACAACACCTTTCGTGTTACTGTGAAACTTTCTGTGTGTCATAAATATTAATCAGACAGAAAAGTTTTGACTCCGATGTCAGGTTGGTAAATACGAAGAACTACATTGGAGTTTTTTCAGCAAAAGGACTTTTTGCAGGAAACATATGAATGAAACACTGTAGATTTTTATGTTTCTGAAATTAGCGAACTTCTCCTTTAACCATTTTTAGCCTCATTCTCAAAAATAAATTCCCATTCCCTACAATAAAAGTAAATAAAAACAATAAACAGTTGTTTAATATTTTGTTTAAGATGTTTAATCTTTTAGATAAAAACATTAATAATTTTATTTGCTATACCTGGTTGCTAAATATTGCTTCTTTTACAGTTTTTACAGTTAATAAAATTTAGGGCAGGTCTAAGTTTCAATGATTCAATACTAACATTTGGGTATTCCATAAAATAAGTGACTCTTCACTATTGATGAACTCCACTTTTCAGCCTATTTACTATAACTACGTTCAAATTTCCTGCTAAATCTATTTACAGTACTTTCTCATTGCAGACCTTCTACCTCCAGATTTTTTATACAATTCTGCCGCACTTGTACACCCAACTATATAGCTAAGGTGATATACTTTGTTATTGTGTATTTATTTCCTTGCTATCAAGTGCCTTTATGCCCCCAGATACGCAGCAAATTATGTTTGAAGCCCCTTACCTCATTCCTAGACCATATTACCGAACCTATAACTAGCACATAGGTTGTTTCCAGTAAGATGGTAAATTGGCCATTGAATGAGATTGGCTTCTCTTACAAAGAGAAAACTGTGCCATACACCAATTCTACTCTGCATTTCACTATAACCAGCCCTCTCACTCCACACCTATCATACAATAGTTTCCAATAGTCTCAATTGGCATGATCACTTTAGACAACTTTATGTATGTAAGATTTTTCACAGGAGTTACCAGTAGTAAATGTTACGTGATATTCAGTGGAGTGGTTTGCTCTTCTCTACTTGATTTTGTTTCAACTATGAATTAAAGACTGACTGAATTTGATGATTGAGTGTTTGCTTAAGAAAATATTAAAGTTTATTTTAAAGTTTCATTGCTTTCCTCATTTTAACAAACATTTGCATACTTGTAATCCTTCACATAAACTTGGGACTTCGCTTTTGTGTGGCACAAGCTTGGACCCTATCTTATATATTACAGTTTCACCGTGATTTCAACTTCCAACCTCTTTATATCTCTCCTGAGGAAAAAAATTTTTGCCTTGTACTCACACTGCATGAGCGAGGTTTCCTCTTTCTATATATCAGGTTGCATGAAGATTTAAATAAAAAAGATTATGTAGTAAAAAATATTAAAAAATAAACATTGCATGGTGAGTAAAGGAAATCACGTAACATGATAATGATCAAATATTTTTATTATGAACTTCTCTAAAAGAGGTTTGTTGTGTCTAACATTTACAGACAATGTTTCATTTTCATATGACATCCCTATTCTATAAAATAAAATCTTCTTTACAAAATTCTTCTCCACAGTGTGAATTTTTATTTTTTAGGAATGCCTGCTCTAAGAAGTTTCATACTTGTCACTTTTAAGAAACATAAATTTAAAAAGTCACTTTCATATGTCACTTTTTAAAATTTATTTTCATAATTATATATCTATCTATTAGACGTAAAAGTGACTATACCATGTTCAGGACAGTATTATGTAGATCTGTCAATTACCTTATGTAGTTATTAATTCCCATTTTGGCATTTGGTCAAAGCTGGTATCCATGTATCTGGTACATTATATGAGATACTATTAATATGGTTTTCATCACTCATCGACTGAATCCTTTCTTTAATTTTTCTCACAACAATATTTGAAGCACTTCACTAGTTCCTTTAATATATGGAAGATTATGATGACCTTTGGTTTCTTCTGACTCATTTGTGGTGGTATTGTTTATCTTTCGCCATTCTATAAATAACCCTTCTCACTTTTGATATTGAGCATGCCCCGTAGTCATTTGCCAATAACATATTGACAAATCGTTCATTTTCCTTTAAATTACTTCCAATATTCTCTGCTTGCATAAAAATTATGTGAAACATAACAGGTAAATGAAACAAAGGGTATGTTTTCTACAAAGGGTTTGGCAGATAATACAACAGTCATTCATCCTCCTTGACTTCTTGTAAATCGCATAAATGACCCCTTTAGTAACCCCTGTTTCAGGTTTAACAGTACCTAAAACTATAATTATATGATCATAATATTCATGAAAACTTGAAAGTGAGCATTTGAACACCACCTGCTCTTATTAACAATACACATGTGTGGCTCAATAAATTAAGCTTTCTGTCTTATGATTATGGATAAAACCAATGTAACAAGATCAAATTCCAAAAGCCACTAATATATACAGAAAATATACATATCACAGGAACAGAATGACATTGGCAATGTTCTTGTAGTAGTTTTAAGGATATAAGTATGTGTGATTGATAAGGTCGGTGGAGAGTCAAATTTTGACATTAAAAATCTATTGAAAACAAAGTTATTATTTAGATTAATAGTTGATATCATTTTAATACAAAACACCGTAATATAAGTAGAAACAACATACCTTGAAATAGTTTGTGTCTCTAAACAAGGCAAGCTCTCTAATAAGTGTACATATGTCAACAATGTCATTTATACAACTTATTTTTGATTTGTAAGATCTCATTACTGGTGTTGCTGCTGTTGCTGCTTTTTCTACAAACATTTTTTTTGGAGCTCGACCCCTCTATTTATACTCTCATGAAGTTCTGTGTCATATGTGAATATTAACAAATATATTAACAAATACATTGTTTACTCTAAGTGATAAAAAACATTTTGCCTCATCTTCAGTTCTCTTTTATACATCACCACATTTGATATCTTATTTTTCCTGTTCTTCTAATACCTTCAAATTTGTCTCATCCATTTAATTTCGTAAATAAATCCAGGTTTTCAAAAAAACAACCATTCGTTCCTTCAAGTAATCCAAAACGTGTGTTTACTTGTAATGTCTTGCTGGTTTATTACTTTTCTTTCTGCACACAATGACGTCATACTGTTTATTAGAACCTAGGCCTTATTAATTTCTTCACATCTTGCATGTGCTGATTCAAACAAACTGTCCACTTGTACAATGGACACTACAGGGTAGATTAAGATGAAATACTGTTTTTTATCCATAAATTATAATTTAAAATATTTTTTAGAAAAATTTGATTCCTTCCCCTAAGAAAGAAAGATTTACTTCCAGTGAATGACTTTTTTGCCCTTTTTATAGTTATGCTTCCGTGGTCGCAATATGCTTATGGGTTATTTGAATAACGAAGAAAAAACAACCGAACTACTAGATGAAGATGGGTGGCTACATTCTGGGGATGTTGGCAAAGTTGACCATGTAAGAAGATCATGAGTATATTTTTTTATTTTCTTATTTTGTCTTCTATCAATCAATGACCTTATTTTCAGTTCTGTTTTCAGAGCCCTAAGTAAGAAAATGTTTATTGATTTACACATAAATATAGATGAGCAACAAATGAAAATTCAGTAAAATTCAGGGATTCTTAATAAACAGGGAGGGTTCCTTGTGTACCTTCAAATACTACTGCGTTGTTCAGTCCAACCTATTCTGCAAGTAACAAAATATGTTATATTTCTGACCTAATATTTGATAGATATATATATGCTGAGTTACTAGTGCTCCATTGATTATATCCAATTGTTTACTGAGAAAAACATTTTAGCCCTTTAATGCACAGTGTCACCGGAAACGGAAAGGAATCAAATCATTGGTCATTTCTTTGCTATTTTGCTTTAAAAATGTTACAAAACAGTACAAGTTAAGTGGACTAGGCTTGTGATTTGGAAAATGAAATACTCTTTTTTTCAGTTATTACTCTTCAAAAAAGACTTTCTCAGTTATGACATTTACAGGTAGCTATCATGCTGGCATCAAATAAGTGTGCTAGAGCAGATTATTCATAAAATTTACCAAATAGTGATTGGGAAAGCATGTTGGGAGGAAATGAACTCCCCTTAATCTAGAAAAAATATTTAAAAATAATTTTGTCTTCCAACATTCACATTATTAGCCTTAGTCTCGCTTACATTCTGTAGGCACACTAAATAGAGCCTGTTTCCTTTAAGGTGGATTTCCATTAAAATTAAATCACTCGCGTGCTACCATATGTGGAATACTTTTGGCTTTTTTCAAAAATTCGATCACAAAACGTAGAAAAAAGTTCTACTTTTCAGCGCTCCTGCGACTTAAAACAATATAAAATGGTCTGAAAATGTAGCGTGCGAAATTATTTTAATGGAAATCTGGATTTAGGCACACTATACAGACATTCCCTTGGATACACTAAACAGAAAACGATTCCCTTGGATACACTAAACAGAAAATCGATTTATCATAAATTAAATGTCACTATAACGTTTGTCTTTTAGGATGGATTCGTTTTTATTACTGGCAGAATTAAAGGTAGCTACATGATCGATTATATTCATCACTGCAGTGGTTTTAGAAATAATGATGTTTTGTCACTCAGAAGACATTACATTTACACTGCAACTTCCTATACTGTACAATGTCTTCTGAGTGGCAAAAGGTTATTATCTCTGAATCCATTGCAGTGGTGAATATCATCTATACTATTTATTATACATTCGTAAATGATGGGATAAGCACACTGCTCTGAATAAGCGCACTTGCCCATATGTGTACACCCTTTTGAGCTACAAAATTAATTACTACTCACTCTGGATGGGAAAATGTTGGTGGTGTATTTTTTTGAACGTTGGGGTGCACAGGTGATGGAATCATTACAACTTTTGTTAAAAGCTTATTATATTGTAGAGCTATAACAACTTGTTTTCTATTTCATGCCATTTTAATAAATCTCATAAAAGTGCAAAGATTTAACCCGTTAATATTGGTTAACATCAGCAATGTGCTCTAGTTTTGAATATTTTCTTTGCAGAGTTAATTATCACAGCCGGTGGTGAAAATATCGCTCCTGTACCAATTGAAGACAATATTAAGGAAGAGATCCCTTTGATTGCTACTGCTATGGTGATCGGTGACAAACAGAGGTTCTTGTCTTGTTTACTTACCATACAGGTAACCTTTGTTTTTGTTTGCTATCAAAACTGACCAACACCATCATTACTGTATTCTGCAGGGATTGCTGTGTCTGCGAATATATGTATCAGACTTAAAGTTTTAGGGAAAAGCAGAAAATGAGTGCGGTAAGCATTTTAATGACATGTATATCTCACAGCCAATTCTACAAATCTCATTAGTTAATCACACATGCCAGTGTGTTTTCATCAAAACAACGGAAAGTGTTCTTAGTTCATTGATTTTGCCATTTCAAGACATCACAATCTGAAAAAGTTTTACTAAAATGCTCTTTCTATACTGTTTCATTACTTGTGGAACTCGTTTTGATTATTTTATATATAATAT
>JANTOQ011043101.1:0-17419 GCA_027564595.1 Bythotiara depressa | reverse complement strand
GTCCCTGTTTTTTATTTTACTTTACGTTTATTTTATTTTTTTTATTCTCAAAGTTTGTTATTGTAGTAATTTTTTTTCGTACTTGAATAGAAAAGAAAAAGAAAAAAAAACTGACCAAGAGCTTGCCTGTTCTTTAATTTTAGGATCTCATGGATAAAGTTATTAAGACAAAATACTCTAGCGACAAAGGTAGCACAGCTAATCTTCATTTTCAATATTGTGACTATCTGAATATCAGTGTTTGTCGTATTACAGAGGTGAAAAAATCCATTGTTGTTAATGTTTTCAATCCGATTGCTCGTCCTGTTACAACGTTTATCAGAATACCTGTGAACTCCAAGGATGTAGTTGTGTTGGGTTCAAAAGGAGAGCCTCTTAAATCACAAGTGCTACCTGTTTCAAGGGAGACTGCGCAGTTACGGAAAAATCAGAAGGGATTTGCAGCATATGAAATTGTCTTTCAAGCATGTGCTCCAGGACTTGGATTTGCTACGTATTTCATTAACCGCACTAAAGAAGACAAATACAAGAAATACACACCAAAAGAGTCTTATATTGCTAGACTCAAATTTGAAAACGACTTTATAGAAAATGAGAAATTGCGATTAGAGTTTTCCATTGAGTCTGGACGGCTGGTTCGTATAATTCGTAAAGATCGTGGAGATCTTACGTTAAGTGTTGATCAACAGTTTTTCTGGTACAACGCAAGTACAGGTAATGATGAAAGCCCACAGCCATCTGGGGCGTATATATTTCGACCAAATAAAACAGAACCATATAAAGTGTGTCATCAAAATAAAGCCAAGGTACAGATCTTCAAAGGACCAATTGTGCAAGAAGTTAGACAAACATTTGGTACTTATGTCAGTCAAGTGATTCGATTATATGTGGGTGCGGATTACGCGGAGTTTGAACACACCGTTGGACCCATCCCTATCAAAGATGGTCTGGGAAAAGAAATAATAACCAGGTTTGATACCAACATTGAATCGGCAGGTTTATTTTATACTGATGCTAATGGTCGTGAAATGAAAGAACGGCGCCGTGACCACAGAGACACGTGGAAATTACATGTAACAGAGCCCGTTGCTGGCAATTATTATCCGGTTAATAGCCGTATATTCATTAATGATACTAATTCTCAACTCACCGTGATGTCTGACAGATCACAAGGCGGTACTAGTGTTAGGAATGGGAAAGTAGAGCTTATGGTTCACCGTAGGTTGCTTGCAGATGATTTTCTTGGTGTTGGAGAGCCACTGAATGAACCGGGTACGGATGGTAGAGGTCTCATTACAAGAGGAAGCCATCGAATACTTTTGACAACCCCAGACGAAGCAGCCCATTATCATAGACAACAAGGAGAGCTCATGATGTTGTCCCCGCTTGTCAGGTATGTAATCCGTCCTGCCTTTATTAGTGCATGTCACTTTTGCAGTTAGATAGGACTTCAATAAATAAAACACAGCCCATTGCGTATTTTCCTCATAAAACCTTTCCTAAAAAGATAAACAAGGTAAAATCTGGCAGATACACCGTATGAGAAACTTCCTAACTCGTGTTTGCGCATAAAAGGAGTCATATCTAGGTAAATCATTAGTATTACGTTGGTGTAATCATAAGTATTACGTTGGTGTCAACTTGTCACTGCTGTGGTCTTTAACAGAGCATGACTTATATATATGCCTACTGCTTGCAGGTCCCTTTCACATTGCATCAGAATATCTGCGTTGGCGAAGTGAGAATTGAGGGTTACTGGAATTTATGTTCCCTTGCGTTTTCTCTCAATTTGTTTTAAACAGTAATTAATTTGTTTCATCCATCTAAATTTATTTCCTGGGGATGAATTTTAATAACTTCGACATTTTAGTTTCTCCGCAAATCCGTATACACAACAAGAATGGATGGATAAATTTGTTCCTATATATTCTGGTTTGTCAAAATCACTTCCGGAAAATGTTCATCTGTTAACCGTGGAAACGATTAGCAAGAACGAAATTATTTTACGAGTGGAACACTTTTACGAAAAAGACGAAGATGCGAAACTCTCCAAACCTGTTGTGGTTCAACTGCAAGGCTTGTTCACGGATTTCTTAATTACGTCATTAACTGAAATGAACCTGTCAGCCAATCAACTCTTAAAAGATAAGAAAATGATGGAATGGAAAACCATTGAGAAGGGCGGCGAGAATAACGACAGTAATGGAAATAGCGTGGGTTTAAACATCATTCTGAACCCCATGGAAATCAAAACTTTTATTGCTAAAATAGAATATGTTTAATTTTTCCATTTTTAAAAATGCAACGACATTCTTTACGTATATTTTTTACTTCCATTCTTAACCTGTATGTTACATAATGTAAGTACTGTGGAACCTCCATTAATGGTACATTTCTTAAGTTTTTTTAGAATTACATCTAATTCGGAATTTCCTAAATGTACTAAGGTTTTCAACTACTTTTTGTCTATAAAAATGTGTCATGATTTTTCGTACTGTTGAGCGTCCTAAACATTCGAATCTCAAAGAAGTATCCAGTGTTTTTACTTTGAGCAGCCAGTGACAAAAAAATATATTGTATGTACAGTGGAACTCGTGTAATTCGAATTCTGAGAGGACCGAGAAATTTGTTTAAATTACATGATTTTCGAATTAGTAGTAGTAGTGAATGAAACGGTTCACATCGGCGGAGCCGATGTAGGATTATCCCGTTATTAAGGAAATCTGATGATTTTTCGAATCATAGGAGTTCGAATTACATGAGTTCCACTGTATTTATTCCCACGATTTGGAAACATTTTAGAAGATTTTGAACAAATCTAAACCTCTCCAAATCGAACAAAAGTGTCAGTCCTCCGAAGTTCGAATTAGACAGGTTCCAACGTAACTAAAAAATTTTTATATGCACAGTATGATAACCCATATCTCAAACGTTTTTATATTTTATTTAAGCTATATGCATTTTCAATGTTTTGGGGAATCTTAGTAAAATTTTATTTATATATTTTTTATGCTTTGGAATGAATCTATTTTACATTTCACTCTGAAAACAATTTTGAGCTGAATTAAATCTTGAGCATGCAAACTGTCATTATTTACACACCCGAAGTGTAATTCGGATTTTATGAGTAAAATCGAACGAAAGATCTAATACTGATTTCTCTTAACATGGCAGCCTTTCAAAGTACATGCGCCAACTTAACCACGTTCTTATTTCTTATGAGTCCGGAGACAAAAAAAGGCAAATACTTTTTGCATAATACTTATGTATTTTATGCATAAATAACAACTATATTTCAACAAGCACTGTATCCAAGTCAGGTTAATACCTCGAACTGTAACATAAAACGAAAGAGATAATATATAAATAAACGTTTAATTGGGTCGATCTTTCGTTCGATTTTACTCATAAAATCCGAATTACACTTCGGAGCTTCGCGCCCTATCGTAGTTCTTGAATTTCATTTCTTAACATCTCACTCTGATCTAATACTGATTGTTCAAAGCTATATCATATAATATAACTTACCTAATATAGAATTCTGGTAGTTTCCCACATGCTCTTAAACCTCCTTATAGTTAAACGTCTTAAAAGTTTTTGCATTGGACCAGTTTCCTCTTAAATATCATTTAGTGACAACCCTGACGAATAGGCTTGAAGAAGACGCGGATCGTGTAGAATGGGCTTTAAATAATTCTGTGTTTATACTACCAGCCTTGCCCATGAAGTTTTTAAAACATCTGGAGAGACTAGTAACAGTTACCTCATGTTGAGATCTAATATAACTGATAAACTATTGATGAGGACCAGTTTCACTCCTCCACTTGTTGGACCTGAGTAAATATTCATTTAAAGCTTTAACAACACAACTTTTCATCACGATGAATGGCTTAAAAACTAGTTTAGGTGGTGCCTTACTCCTTCTTCCAGGACTTAGTTAATTTGGAGAATGTAAAAGACACATACTCTTCCCTCCTGACCATGTATCTTGTATCCAAATTGTGATGAATTTCATGGCATCCCGAGGAAGAAGAAAGTGTCATAAGACCGACAGTTTTTGAGTGAGCTCCTTATCCGGAAGCTGGCTATTTAACGAAAGACTTAATATATAACCTAAGACAACAGTTACATCACAGGTAAAACAATACCATGGTTTTGGTGGTCTAAGTTTAAAAACTCCACTTAAAGAGTTTTATTACGCTGGGGTGTTTCCCTATATCAAACCCATCTACTTTTTCACGATGAAAGGAAAGTGCAGATCTGTGCAAATTTATTGATCGATATTCATATTTCTCATCATTAAGACGACCCAAGAATTCCAAGATATTTTCTAAAGCTGCTCTAGTGGGATTAAACGATTTCCCAATACACCAGCTACACCAGTTATTCCAGTCCGATTTGTAATTATCAATTGTTCCTGATCTGCGACAATTGTCATTTGACCCAATTGGGGTACCATGTTTGCGAAGGACATTAGTGCAAATGGCGGCATACGTTTGGTGGAAAGCCCAATTCTGCTGAAAGGTGTCAATTGCCCAAGAGTTTGGTTCTGCCTTCCAGGACACATACTTCGGGAGTTGGTGTGAGTCTGGAGGCAAAATGATCTATTTCCTATCTTCCCATGACCTGTTGAACTTTTTGAAAGACCTTGGGACAAAGTTTCCACTCACTCGGATTTTGTACATTCCGAGACTGAAAATCTGCTTCCTTGTTCAGGTGTCCTGGAAAATATTCTGTAGTAAGAGTAATCTTTTTCAACTGACAAAATTTCCATACCTGTTTGGCTAACAGGATAAACATTTTTTGTACCTCCCTTCTTTACTATGTAAGATAGGGCTGACAAGTTGTCTAATTGAAGATGTACTGCCAAATTTTGTCTGGTTTTGCAGAACGTTTTCAGTCCCAGATGTGCAGCTTTCGATTCCAACACATTTGTGTTGGGAGGACTCCTCTAGGGACCATTGAGGCATCGGATTGTATCGTCAAATCCGGATTTGGACTGATCAGGGATGTTCCTGGACACAATTGAACATCGTTGAGCCACCAGTGGAGGTCCTCCCTCGATTTTTGATATAATATAACTTCGGTCTCGTAAGACCTCCCTAGTGCCAAATTTAAAATTTGCTGTCTTTGCAAAAATCGAAAGTGCAAGGAGGCTGCTAATATCGCAACTGCTGATGCAGAAATTTGCCCTATAAGTCTCTCTGACAGTAGTTATGACCTGTACCAGGAAGAACCTTGCAAGACTGAATTATCTTCTCCTCTTTCTTTATAGGAAGAGATATGGTCATTTTTTGAGAATTTATTATCATCTCCAAAACTTCTACTTCCTGGACTGGTTCTAAAATCGTCTTCTTCGTATTGATCACATAACCTAAATTCTAGATGGTAGGTATGTTGTATCCCTGGCCATTAATATGTCTTCCATTGAAGAACCCAGGAGGATAAAATCGTCCAGAAATTATATCAGCCGTATCATTATTTTTCTTAAAAGAGACACTGGCACTTTCATTTGTTTTGTAAATGCCCTGGGGAGCTGGCCCTAGACCGAAACAAAAGCAAAGAAATTCGTAGAGGGAACCTGATCAGTGAAATCTGACATATTTGTAGTCTCCCTGACATAACTTTTCTTTCAAAAGGTGTAAACCCTCCATTTTGAAGTGTTGATATTCTATAAACTGGTTTAGAAACTTCAGATTTATACTTCCCCGCATCCTTTTTTTGTAACTAAGAATATATGCTCAGAAACTGATTTTGACAAGCGTCCACCTTTTTTATGGCACCCTTGCTCAACATTTCCTGTACCTCTGCATCTATCAAGCGACTCTCTGTTAAAGTTGGTTGGTTCTTTATTGACTGTTGTCACAGGTGTTGATGAAAAAATTTATTTTGTAACCTTCCACCATACTTAGTAGATTGGGGTCTTGAGTTATTGTCTTACAATTTTTAAGAAGAAATGTAACCTTCCTGCCAGAGGAAATTTTTTGATTCTTTCTGAAAACAATTGTTTTACCAGAGGATGAACATGTGGATATTTTTCCAATGTCAGATGATGAGGTGCTAAAACGTTTAAATGTCAGATGATGAGGTGCTGAAACGTTTAAATGTCAGATGATGAGGACTGAAACGTTTAAATGTAACGTAGGATTTCTTATCCTGGTATCCATCCCTTTGGGTTGATTTTTGCCACGGTTTTAATCCACTGATCAACTTCGACTTGTCTCCAAATTTTGAATTTGTTTTTTTATTTGTTTTTTCGATTTTAAAGTTTCAACTACATCTTTCGTAAACTCAGAGCCAAACAAAGATTCGAACGAACTCTCCACCAATTCAGTTTTGCCTTGTAATTTCTTTGGCTACCGTTACATTTTCTTGCAGCGATGTTGACAGTACTGGAAGTCTACGTAATATAACAATGATACATTGGACTGACCAAACAGTATCATGGACTGCTCCAGCCTGGTAAGTATGTGATCTAAATCCATTTTTTCATCTACCTCTCCTAATCGCACTTGGTCAAGACATAGTCATAAGAAGAAAAGCTTTTCTTATGACTATGGTCAAGAAGGGTCCATAACTCAGTCAGTGGTGCGAGAGCATTTCTCATTTTTTCTTGAGTTTTTTCAAGATTATTGTCTAGCTTTGTTTCTTTCACTAAAAAAATTTCCACCATAATTTCAGCAAAATATCCATCAAGCTTTCTCGTTTTTGGAACATTTTCAGGCACTGGACAATCGTCCAATATATACCTCGATATTTTAGCATGTTTTCTGGCAATTCTCTAGCGATTTTGGCCTTTTTTGAAATAAAAAACCGACTTGAATCCAAAGGGCGTTTTTGAGATTCTCCAGCTGTTTTTTCAGTCCTGGAGTTCGTACTTAGACTCCTCAGCTATACTATCAGTCCTGAAGTTTTCGTTTGAATTTAACTCCTCAACATCGCTAGAATCATCAATAATATTAATAAATATTGTGGTTCTTGTTTCGAAGAATGTGGAAATCCGACGATGTTGACGCGACGGCGAGCAGGTTGAAATAAGATCGTGGTTAAGTTAGTGCATGCGCTTTGAAAGGCTGTCAGGGTAGGAGAAATCAGCATTAGATCAAAGTGAGATTTTAAGAAATAAAATTGCAGATTCTGCGTGAAGAAAACTAAATTAATCAGTTCAAATTTTTAAAACTGAGTTATACCAAGTCTTCTCCCGTGTAAACACGAAATCAATGAAACTACAGAAAGCGTGTAGAGGTTCTCTTTTCTCTCCCAGTAGTTAATTGGTATGCAAGTTTAACGGCATTTTCTTTCATGTAATTTAACGTGCCTTACCTAACGCAGCCAGAATTCGTGTAGAACATTGACGCATTGGCAACATGCGAATTTTGTTTTGAACGACACAAAAAATGGAGTTTAATTCGAGTTTAACAGAATCTCTCTACCGGGAATGGGTGGTGCTGTAATTATATTGCTGTAAGGATCTTTTAAACCTGACAATTCTGATACCATAAAATATTGATTCATGCAAAAATATATATTAACTAAAGACAATTCTACAATCTGGAAAGTATGCCTGGATAAAAAATTAAACTTTTTGTCTTCAGGAGATGATAGCCATCGGTGTCAAGAACTTTATTTTCGTATGTTTCAAAGAAACTCGCCAGCAGCTTCAGACCCGAACACCTCTATACTCGTGCATATTTGAGTTGAACCAGATACGTATAAACAGTCTCTTTTAAAAGCTGAAGTTTATTCTAAATTTGTGACAAGTCCTTGTCATAAAGAATGCCATAGAAAATTAGATAAAGATTTTGTTTATCTTCATATAAAAATCGATATCAAACTCCAACTTCTTGAAAACCGTTCATTTATCATTGTAACTTTGTAACAAAAGCTTTCCATGACAATAGGTTCAAAGCATTTTCAATAGAATTCAAAGCATTTCACGGTGCATTCTGAGTCATAAAAATCTCCCCTTGCATCATAGGCCCTAAGCATTTTCAGTTCAGCTACAATTTTTGACGTAGAGTTAAAAACCGCAACAAGGCAATTATATTTTCGGCTATCTATGACAAGGTTTATGATACATCAGTTTATGTATAAATGCAGAAGCTAATAAATACTTGAACTGGAGTATACCACACATCTATTTAATTTGGATCGACAGATAGTATTTCGTTAAAATAGGCACGTGGAACAGTGGAATTTAGTTTAAGGATTCGAAACAAAACGTTAAATCGATCGCAACATTTAATGGAAGCTAATTATTCGTGTTGATCTATACATATAAGATTGTTTCACACTTTAAGCAAGTATTTATAAGCTTCTGATAATTGATAATTGTAATATATACACACACCATTCAATTAAATACAACACACAATTTATTTTTTATGCTCCCATTATACTTGATATAAAATTAAATATTACTAACGGGATACGGACTCCTTGGTATGTACTAACGGAATACTGACGCTTTGGTCTGTACAGAAAAATACAAAGCCCGAGGTCCAGCTAACGGAGATCGAGCTTGCGAGATCTGTGTGGATCGAGGGCTTTGTATTTTCTGTACAGAACAAACAAAGAGTTCGTATCCCGTTTATAACCTGGCAAAACACGAGAAAACATTTTTTTTATTCGATTTATTAAATTCTCCCAACTTTCTAGTGCATATTATAAAAAAAGTTCGAAACATTCAAAATACGTTTCGTTCTTCGAGTGAATCAGAAATTATTCCAAATGAATTTTCGTTTTGCTGCTGGGAACAAGAACGTTTTGTATATATTATTTTAAAAACACTTATCAATTACTGATCTGAGTGTAAGAAAAAGAAGATGCCATGTATGTATCTGAATTCGAAATATTTTTACTTGAATTTATTGTAGCTAGCTATACATGGAATCTTAAACATCACAAGGCTTACATGATTGAGAATGGGAAGATGTTGTTTATCAATTAAAGAACCTAGACGGGTTTTGGAATGGCAGCTGATAGGCACTTACGATACGAACTAAAACTTGCTAAGTTTTTATGATTGCTAGCTAAGTTGAGCAATAAGAATTGGATGTAGCTCTAGCTACATTTGTTGATAAAGGAGAAAAAAATGGTCGTTTTTCTGGTTATATGTTTGGACCTACTTATTGCCGGAGACTTCTTTCCAAGTGACAGTGACAGTGTTTCTAATGATTTTTTTTAATCTCATCAACCTGTCGCAAGGCAAAGTTAGGATTTTATGTTTGTTTATGTTTATATTTATGAAACCGGTCAGACTATCAGTACGGGCCTGTACCAACGCCCTGTTGGTCACGTAAAAACGTTGATTCGGCCAATCAACACTACGTATATTCTGTACTTCCCTCTAACAAAATGGCTGCCAGGTAATAAACTTTAATACTTAAACCTTTAATACAGTGTCCCTGGAAAAGAATCAAATCATTTGTAATTTCCTTGCTACAGAAAAGAATCAAATCATTGGTAATTTCCTTGCTACAGAAAAGAATCAAATCATTGGTAATTTCCTTGCTATTTTGGAGATATGTCAAATAAATTGGGTAAAAGCTGATGATTCCTCATAAAATTATAAAGGTTTCCATTGGTTACAGGAGGTATGCTTATGCATTAAAGGATTGATATCACGTGATATAAGGTATGCTTATGCATTGAAGGATTGATATCACGTGATATAAGGTATGCTTATGCATTAAAGGATTGATATCACGTGAATAAAAACAAATTAGACAAAATATTCCTACTGATAAAATAGTCTAGATTGCAAATCTGCTGATAGAAAAAAACATATATATATCAAATCAATCCCACTAAGGCTCAGTTTATATGAGGACCAGCATAAACACATATTTTGAGTAAGACAGTAATTTCTAGTAGATAATATAAAAATGACTGATATGCAATATGGAACTTTAGCACGACTCTTTTTAGATGACCAGAACGATGCGCAACGTTCAAAAGATCTGGGACTCTGGGACGCTTATATCATACGGGAATTCCAGGAGCTGTAATGTAATCTTGTTGAAATCTTCACTGAAGATGGCGAAAATTAAACAAAAGAAAATCCAAGCACGAAGAAACAACATATAAGAATTAACATTTTAATAAGTTATCTGCTAGCTAGCTATGGTTACCCTATAAAGATCTATGTTTATTGCTGTTAAAGTTAGTTTTGAGAACACAATTACAAATTATAGCAACACTAGTCCCAGACCTCTCACGTAATCTCCGTAGTTCCTTGCTAAAGCTCACAAAGCTCACGTAAACGTACTGAGGATTTCACCGTACACTGAATGAAGTTATTCCAAAGTACATTACCTTCTGACCAATGAAAACTTTACTGTTATATAAATATGTCACGTGACATAATTATAACTACAATGCCGGTCATAAA
Source organism: Bythotiara depressa (assembly GCA_027564595.1). Taxonomy (NCBI): domain Eukaryota; kingdom Metazoa; phylum Cnidaria; class Hydrozoa; order Anthoathecata; family Bythotiaridae; genus Bythotiara; species Bythotiara depressa. The sequence goes on along the minus strand of JANTOQ011043101.1, from coordinate 7,026 downwards.
TATTTGGAACAACGTGCCAAATTAACCAAAATGAGTTCGCCACAAGTGATGTTTAAGTGAAAACACATATGAAGAACTTAGAAATTAAACGTTTTCAGTTTACCTGACTTAAGACTTTGGTAATGAAGTAGCTGTGGTTGTACGGTACAAGTGAGCAAGGGGAGAAACCTCCCTAGCTTCCTAATTGGTCCATTTTGGTCGTTTATGACGTCATAAAACAATGAAGAAAACTTTAAAACATGTACAATTTCCGAGGTTTTTCGTAAGAAAACATGCGTATTTGCATTCCTACCAACTTTCCACTTAACAACTAGCGCCGTTCTTCATTTTTTGTACATTTGAGGAAAAGTGGAAAAACATAAATGTCGTCTAAAACCCCATTTGTTCCAAATATTTTGACATTGATTGTAGATCAGTGTTTCCTCACTGGGGTGACCGCTTGCGCGTGTAACAGTCCGGAAATCTTATGATAGCAAATTCCCCCATACATACAGACATATATACATACAGCCATGCATATAGACCACATAAATATATTGTACATTAACCCTTAAGACTCCGAAGCATTTTTTTCAAAAATAGGCAATTTTTCATCAGTTTCGCTGCAACGGATCGCTGCACAGCAGCGATTCGTTGTACTTTAACGGCATCAAAAGAACACTGTCCAACTCAGAATTTAATGTATGTTACAATTGACTAATCGGTATTACCCGTGTATCATCCGTTCCAAAGATATTGGTACTATAAAACCGGATTTCCACTTTAAAAAATTGATACGCGTACTACGTAAAAAAGTTAAAATCGATTCAACATTTTTTTATGTTACGGTACGATACGTAAACAAAAAAAGTGTTAACCAATCAAATGCTTAGTTTTGATACGATCCGTGTCGATACGCGTACAATTTTTTTAAGGGGAAATCCGGCTTAATGAAACGGTCCGTAAAGACGCCTCAGCGTCTAAGTGTCAATAGAAGAAATCTCTGACGTCAATCTCGAAATTTAATTTGGGCGAATTTATTTTTTGTGGCAGGAAACGAAATGATAAAACTTCGTTTCGGATTGCAAAGTATCAAAATTTTTCCGAACCGTGAAATATTTCGCCCGACCGCGAAAATAAATTCCCGTAAATTTAGCTGATAAAATAAACAGGGGTGATTATGCCTCGATTTCCTGGCAGCATCAAAGGACTTGAGGGATTGAATACGCATTTTTTAACTCTCCTGAAATGAGAATTCGTTCTCATTGCCTTTGTAACTTGAAAAGTGGATTTGAACTAATACGTAATAAAATATGCGTTAGGTGGGAAAAACATGGAACCAAAGTTGCGATGGAGATTAACAGAGATTTTTTCTTGTATATAGTTTGAAATTCGTCGCGATCAGTACCACCGGGTGAGAGAGAGAGCGTCATAATTCTATAACATATTCATATTTATTTCAGTCGTCCATGTCCTCCAATAAACCACGATTGCTATCAGAAAAAGATGGATTTCGTTTTCGATTTTTTCGGAACAATTTTAATAGTCCGACAAATAGTGATGTTTTCTTTTTATTTAAAGAACGTTTTTGTCGCACACCATCTTCATCGTACGTAGGCTTTTGATATCTGTATAAAAATAAATAAGCAAATAATTATTTTATTTATTACATTTGGTTACACCCTAGGCTAGTACTAGCCTTCTTTTATTTTTCTCGGGACATTTGAAAAACAGCAGTGACTTAAAAATAAATGTAAATGTGGTACGTTAGGGCTGTTTGACATGATGCCCGAATATGAACATAAACCGATTCGAAATTTCTACTGCAGTTGTTTATTTAGCATAAAATATTTATTTTGAGCACGTGTAGTAAAAAACTCATATCGGTTTCAGTTCATATCAGGTCTCAATATTGGAAGAAGTGTCGAGAACTGAGTAAACTTTAAATTGCTGAGTGAATAGATCTTTCTTGAGCTGGATAATAAACTTTAATTTTACGAAAAATTTTAATTCCTAATCTAAAAATTACATTGTCCGTAGAGGTGTGAAATTTTCTATTTTTATTTGCTAGGGGAATTTGTTCCTTATACATCCACAATTTCCCGTGGAGGTGTGAAGTAATTAAATTTCGATCCTCTTTATGCGTATATAACGAGATTTTTTCAACAATCTCATTGCTCGATGACGAGAGAAGTTCCTCTCGAAACGTAGCCCAACGTTTAAATCATTCAGGTCCATGACATGATAAATATATCATATCATTATAAAAAATTACTGCATTGAAACTTAAAAATCTCTGCGGAGTATAGAAAAGGCTGTTTATGGCAAGTACATGTCAAAGCCTTCTTAATAATAAACATGTTATAAATTGTCTCGTTTTCATGCAAAACTTTATATTCCAAATAAAAATATGCCTAATTGTAGACACACCTTTAACAAGGAATTCGAATTTTAAATCCATTTTACACCGCATGGAGTAGAAAGTATGACGCCATGTGATGGGAAAGAACTACTACACGTATATTAAATTACTTACGTTTTTAACATGAGAGAAGAACATAAAACAGACACTGATGACATAGCCATTGCTGCAGCTGCCATCCATGGCTGAAGAACGAAATTAAATGGTTGAAAAACTCCAGCAGCTATCGGAATGCCTATCAGGTTGTATATGAGAGCAAAAATGAAATTGATCTTTATTCGACGAACCGTTCGACGTGACAGATCAATTGCAGCAACAACATCCATTAGATTATCCTATAATTTATAACGTTTGGATTCTCATAAATCATAAATTATGTCAACAACATTTAAGCGTGGTCTGATAAAAGATTTTTAAAATGCCATAACTTTCTGTCTAGGCAAAAATGCATAAGGGCCAATCCCTATATTTGTTTTTGAATTTTTTTCTTTTGTGTGATGCTCAAAAGCCAGTTTATTGTCTAAATTATCTAATAAAATGCCTAAATATGTGTGATTCTTTAGAAGAAAATGTCAACACTGGCAGTTGCGTTTTGACCATATGTTCTACCGCTTGTTTGCAGGGTCTGGATTAAATTACATTCCTCATTTAAAAGCCCAATCAACTAAAGCTAACTAAATTATTGGATCCGGAAAGATATGGTCAGACAAAATGGTAACAATGCAGTTTTTAAAGTTAATTCATGTATTAACCACAAAAAACAAAATGACCATATTTGGATATACTTACATCGTGAACATATTTGGTATACTTACTTTTATAAGGACAACGCTTGCAGCTTCAACAGCTACGTCTGTGCCAGTACCTATTGATATACCAACATCAGCTTGAGCTAATGCTGGTGAATCGTTAATTCCATCTCCAACCATAGCTACAATACCACCATGACTCTGCAGCATCCTGATTTTATCTACTTTATTGGAAGGGAGAACACCAGCATATATCTTATCGATGTTCACCTGTGGAAAAGAAAAGATCCTTGATATCCTTGTAAGGTTATAATTACTCTCTTGAAGCATGGAACCGACTGCGAGTGATTGTCCATATAAGGTTAATTAAAACATTATCAAGTTTAATTATCTTAAATGTTCTTTTTCGATGTCATGCTTTCCTATTCTTTAAGAAAATTCCAACATTCACATAAGTATTTTGACGAGTTGATAAACTCGCTATCGATGTCAATCTGCACATATAGAAATATAAAAGTTGTTACATTCTTCAAGAGATGTATAAGCTTTTGGCAGATATACAGGTGAATTGTGTTCTGTATCTCCACAAATACGTGAGTATATAAAAGAATGTTAAACTTCTACACTGCTACTATTATTATTGTGTCTGTTATTAGAAATAAAAACAAAAACGTGCAAATACCTGCTTGGCAATAGCTTCAGCAGTTCTTTTATTATCACCAGTCAACAAAATTACAGTCATTCCCATCTTCCTTAAAATACTGACAGCCTTGTGCGCTTCATCTTTCACAGAATCCGAAAAAGCAACTAGACCGGTCGGTTGGTCTACATGTGTAAAGAAAGTATACAATTTATACTATTTATTTGCTTTGATTTATTTTCGCTTTATTAATTCTTGAACGTAGGTTATATACATTAGTTCAATGAAACCTATATTTTACTCAAAAATTTAATTGACTGAAACATGTGGAATTATTCACTCCTTTGAATTTGCCATTAATGTTATTAATGAAATATTTTGGACGCATCCCTTAATATATACTACAAAACTGTCCTTATTTTGGACGCATCCCTTAATATATACTACAAAACTGTCCTTATTTTGGGTGGCAGTAGTAATTTTGGAGCACTTAATTTGAGAACAAAATGAGAACAATATTAACTGTTTGCAATTACTAAAACACTACAATTCCTTTCATTCTGCATTCCTACAGATATCTGTTGTTCAACCGTTAGACATAAAATATGTGATGGTAAAAAACATGCATAATGAAAAAGTAATGAGTAATGTAATCATACTATTAATGGCGATATAGACTGTTGTTCTTCCCTTTTCTTCGTAAGCTCTCACCACTTTCTCAATATCCTTACTTACAATAACACCATTTTCTTTCAAGAAGTAACCTGTTCCAATGAGTACTTCGTAACTGTCTTCATTAAATAGATGTAGATCTATGAAATGAAAATAAGCATAATAGATAAAATGCTTGTGATTAGATTTCCCAGACATTTTATACTGCTAAAAATGCTCCTAGAAATGCTCCTCCCCATATGTATGCATTTGTAACATAAATCATTGAAGGCAAAAAAAAACATAAAAACATATTCATTATTTGATACTGTTGCTTTTGAATTGAAGATCACACAATTGTCGTAACCACATAGGGTGTCTGCAGTGACGTAGGTGACGTTGGGTTATACCGCTAATTTGTAATTACCCACTTTTTCATGTTTTCTATCCAATAATCACATAATTATATTCGGGTAATAAGCCCAAATCATCCTCGTAACTATGTGATTACTAGCATTGATTCTTAATTCTTTAATATGTTTGTTAATTAGTACTTTTTGCATCATTGTTCTTCCGCCTCCAATACATAATATTCATGAATATCATCAAGTCTGCAATGATGGTTGAATCAACACTTTAAACGAATCGCAACGTAATGCACATTATGACAGATAATTTAATATGATTTGATGTGGAACACAAAACATTCAATAAATAAATTTCATACCACTCCTAGGTGCCTCTAATTCTACGCTATCCATTTTATAACCTTCCACCTGAACAGAAACTGGTATTTCTTTGTGCCCAGCATCCTCCAATTTCATTTGCGCAATATTTTTCACCGTACACTTAATGCCTTTACCAGGGTGCACTTTGAAGTTATTTGTGTCACCAAAATGTTCCACACCAAGAATCTTAAATTTAAGAAAAGTGCGCAATGTAGCTAAACATCTGATACTTTTAAATGAACAAATATATTAATTTACAGGTACATTAATAACTTCAAAGATCATTCATAATGATGATATAATGAAAAACTTACATCCATAACATATTCTTTCAATGCCATTCCTAACGGATGTTCACTCTTGGATTCTGCAGTGCCTATAATTGCCAACATTGTCTTCCAAGGTAATAAACATTCAGCAGCAAATATTTTTGTTGCTACCACTTTTGGTTTACCATGTGTAAGAGTTCCAGTTTTATCAAACACTACCATATTGACCTGAAATAAAAATAATCACATAATACTTACTGCGCATGTTAGAAACATTAAGAATAAAAACATTTGGCAAGAACAACTTTCAAATAAAGTTTTTCTGTAAAGAAATCAACATTGCATTCATCTTTTCTTGGCATTTCCTTTCATCTAGGATTCTTTGCACACAGTTGAGAAAATTACAAATTTCTGTTGACAAGCTTGCTCCCTGATTTTCTCCAGACTATCAATGGTAGAAAACAAACAAATGAATAGAAAAAAATATCAGTATTATATTGCATAATGTTTTGTCGCCAAACATTTTTGTTTTCATTACTGGTGTTTACTATTGACTCAGATCCATCCTCTCAACTGAGAATAACATAATGTAATGTTAAAACAGTAAAAACATGATGGATTCAAAAAAAAGTAATGTACCTTGTGGGCTAGTTCTAATGGTTCTCCTCCTTTGATTAAGATTCCATTCAAAGCACCTACTCCTGTTCCCACCATAACAGCAGTGGGAGTTGCTAGACCAAGAGCACATGGACAGGCTATACAAAGAACTGAGATGGCACATCGAAATGCAAACTGTATAATGATTTCCATATCACTATGAGCTGGAGCCTAAATAGAGATAAATTGAAAGTGTTAAAAATGCTCAAGTCTTTCAACTATACTTGAATCTACATATTTGTCGATCCTTTGTATCCATATGCTAGTTTAAGTTGTTGAAAACAAAATGATGAATAAAGATAACTTAAAACAGTTTAAAAATGTGAAATATAGTGTCCATTCACATTACAGTACAGAACAATCTCAAGAAGGGCGTGCTCATAACTTAATATACAGATATGAAAATATATTAACAGAAATATATAGGAATATGATTTCATAATTAGAAATTAAAACACTAATATATCAAACACATACAGAAATCACCTACACTGTGTTTTTTAATCCATTCAAAATGCTTGACGCCAACTATCACCCAAATAGTAAGAGTAATCGTAGCGATCAGCACAATGCCAGGTACAAATATACTTGCAATTTGATCTGCAAATCTTTGTATTGGTGCCTAAAAATACAAAGAAATCCATGTCAAAAATACATTCCAAATTAAATGAGATCAATAATGGGTAAAAATGTTACAATATCCTGTAACAATGTACAATATCCTGTAACAATGTGATACTCAATGTGAACATAATACATTCTAATTCATCCTATCAAAGGATATTTCCAACCATCAGAATTAGAAATATAATTTTTTAAATGAAATTATATACAAATACAGAAAGCTTTAAAAACAAACACATTATGGAGCTGTGCTACAGAGGTAGCAAGGTAATCAATCAGATGTAAATCAAATCAAATCAAATATATA
>JANTOQ011038657.1:7343-17443 GCA_027564595.1 Bythotiara depressa | reverse complement strand
ATTTAAAGAAAGTGTGTATCTGTTAATTTGCTTTAATTTTAATTTACTGAAACTAATGTAATATTTTCTTTAAAAGAACGTTTTTCGAATTATGAATGATGCTTAAAATAAATACCCAATGCACCGAACCTTTAAGGTACATTTACATTACATAAACTTTTAAACCTTTCCATGTTCATTTCCTTTAAGGTATATTTACATTAATACCTAAACCTTTCCCCTATTCATTAGGCTTATCATTCACTAGCGAAATATGCAGATGTCCAGTACCAAGATTTACTTGATTATGCAAAGGCATCTATCTTTGAGAATAAGCGAGCTGTCATCAAGAAGAACAGGGTATGCAAATATTCGTTGATATAATGTAAACAGCCAATATTACCACTTTACACTGTTGTGACGAAAATGTACTTTAGTTTGAAGTTTGAGTCAAGCAATGATGTTTTATGTATGTGTTATAATGTAATGTAATTAACCTTATTTGGCCGGGGGGAGGGGGCGAATTCTCCACCATGTGGGCATATATTTTTAAATTTCTTGAAATTGAGAAATCTCTACTTAGAGAGTTATCTATATTTTAAATTACTCTACTTTTTTTATAAAAAATTTCGACACCTGCTGAGAACAATGGCCCATTGTAAATAGGTGTCATATTATTTGCCCATGGAGATTAAAGTACACATTTTCAAATTTTCACCTTTTTTTCACAATTTTCTAATAAAAAAAACAATAATGAAAACATGATTTTACCCAAAATAATTAAAGAGCCACTAAGACGTATTTTAAAGTATTGAATGTTTCACCTGATGCATCCTTAATCATAATGTTATTGTACTTTACACTTTCTTCTTTTTGCAGGAAGATATTGCTGCATATAACAAGCATGATTTAAAGCAAAGCTCAGATGCTAGCATGTAAGTCTGATTAACTAGAGCATTTCTTACCATAAGTTCACCTTAGCTCGCTTTGATTAATTCCTTTATCCCGCACTGATATACCTCCTTGTTTAGTACACGAAACATATTTCTCCAATATAGACATGTATTAAATTAGACTGGATCCTACAAGGTCGTGTTCCAATGTGTGTATATCAGAACGTTTATACGACTATAAGCATAACTGCAGATATACAAATTCAAACTCAGTGTGCAATATTTATTTACCTTAGAAAACGACACTATAAAAATTTGGAAAAGCAATGCGCTGAAGATGAAAGTGAATTTCAGCAAGTGATTGAAAACCGCAAAAAGTTCCTTGAGAAAGCTGTCTACAACTACTGTAAATGTTTGGAATGTGGAGTAAATTGATTTCTACTTATCTATTTCTACTTTCTATCTTAAATTAAACTAGCTTAGTGATGCAATTGTGGCACTTTGTTATGGTGAAATATCTGCCCACCAATATTCGAATCTGCGTTTCTTTTTTTTGCGTATTACCTGTTATTGATTACTTTTCTTATTTCTTCTAAATGACATATGTACTATAATGTTTAGGACAAATATGACTTGAAAGTATTACGCTTGTGTTCTTTGTGGTTTGAAAATTATTCTGAAGATGATGTCAACAATAAATTGAAGGTATTTTCTATTTTCTCCTTTGAAATTGCTCAAGTGTTTGATTTGTTACTTAACCTTAAGCATAGATGTATTGTAGATGTATACAAGGAAGACGAAATCAGGTAGTGACACATTACTGTAAATTAACAATTTTAAACTGACATTAGAGAATTTCACAATTAGCATAGTATTATTGAGAAATTGGACAAATTAATATGAGCATGTGTTCACTTTTCTATTTTAGCTAGGACAGTACATTTCTGACGTCGTACTATTTCACTTTTCTAAAGTTTTCTTTGTCTGAGAAGCTTCTTCATTTGTGCCATGCATGCTGGACTGTGTTAAGATTGTCAAACTTTCATCGTAGGTTGGTTTTCCGAAAATGAGTTCCAAAACGTTCTTGCCTGTAATGTATCAACTTGCAGCGCGTTTGGGAACGTCCATGGCGCAGCAATGTGTTGTTTTCAAGGAGATTCTTGAAGCGGTGAGTATGTTAACACATTCCTAACTGTCAAATGTGTAAATTTTGGCTGAAAGTTAATGTATTTATGGTATATATTAGGTTATAGAAAGTTAATGTATTTGTGGTATATATTAGGTTTTTGAAGGTTAATGTATTTGTGGTATATATTAGGTTATAGAAAGATCTATCAGAGATCATCCACATCATTCATTATTTATTCTTCTTGCATTGTGTCATGCTGATATGGATGAAAAAATGTCAAAGAAATCAAAAGGAAAACAAAACAAGTTGTCTCGTTCTCATTCTAAAGATTCCGATCCTTCTGACAAGGTTTGTTGATATCATGTTATGTTATTTGATTAATAATAACTACTTTGTAGCAGCGTTCCTGTCGTCTGTAAAAGTATTTTATAGTTGAATGCAGCATGTAAGAATGTTCTGATGTAATGTTTGCTTGGCCTGTGCTCATGTTTATTGTGCAGAATATTTGGTAGAATATGGTTATTTATGACTTTATTTAGACTCGAATACAAGCTGCTCAAGTTGTCTTGGAACGCTTAAGGGTTGGCAAAGAGAAATATTTACAAGATGCAGAGCGTTTAGCTATGGCTTATATTGATCTAGCATACTGGGATATCACGCATCTGAAAGCTGATAGAGGTAAACATCTATTGTTCCATCTCCCTATAAAAAATGTACTGTATCTCAAAGTTGACAGCTGAATAATCACTTTCATATCCTTTCTAGGACCATTTCCAATTCCAGACCAAAGACCAATAAAGCAGATAAATAAGGTGCATTTAGTGGCCATTCCTACTGTCGAACTCAAGGTGCGTTTTCTTCTCGTCCGATCAATATCTTCTTATCTCGATTAACAGACTATTTCCCAGACTCGATTAACAAACTATTTGCCAAATATATATTCACAGTAAGAACCTTCTTAATTTCAAACCCAGTATTCTCGTCAAAATCTTTGTTTTTAAAATATCCATAGAAATAATCGAATTTCAAATCTATTTTCTATGAAAATCGTGTGACGTAATGTGACGTAAATTCGAAACGATATATCATGTAACAGTTATTCGTTTATTATTATATTTGAATTAATGCTTAGTGGTTCGTAGTTCCAACTTTACTTGAAATTGTATCCAATTTATCTTGCTAAAGAATCTATCAGAACGTATAAGAATATTATTACACCTTGTAGGTTGATCCATCTTGTAAATATGAACAGATAACCCATATCATCAAATTTGAAACCCAATTCTCTCATGCTGGTGGAGTGAATCTTCCGAAAATAATAACTTGCATCGGATCTGACGGAAAGCGGAGGAAACAGTTAGTGAAGGTATGTTCAATTTAAATGTTACTTAGGCAGCTAAATCAGAATGTTGTAGCACCAAGGATCAATTTTCGTCTATTTTATTTTTTCTGTTAAACTATGTGTTATGTTTCTTGCATCTAGGGGAAAGATGATTTACGTCAGGATGCGGTGATGCAACAGGTGTTTGGTGTGGTCAACCAACTTCTAAGCAGTGACTCGGAAACACGGAAACGAGATTTACAAATCAGAACATACAAGGTAAAATGTGGAATGTACTCTGTGTATTTTGTATTTATTATTAGAAGATTGTAAACTCAGAGATCTAAGGATGTTTCATGACGAGGTATTCGTGGGAATTTATTGATTTATTGTTTGAAGGACATGTATATTTTAGATTGTTCCCTTGTCAAGGAAAAGTGGTATAATGGAATGGTGCGAAGGAACGATGCCACTTGGAGATTTTCTTGTTGGTGGTCGTAGAGAAGCTCTTGGTGCTCATAAAAAGTATTATCCGAATGATTGGTCTGTTAAGGAGTGCAGAAAACGATTGACAGTAAAATATTATATGGGATATCTTTCCTTTTCTTTATTTATTCATGTGGGAAAAAAATGATAATACAACCTATACTTTACTCATTGTTGTAGATCTAGCTAAGATACTGTGTATTACCAAATCACTGAAGACTGTAACGAACAACGAACCAGGTCTTACAATGTGTTTGACATGAAACGTAAGACAGATTAATTTAAATAGTATTTCCTGCCACTACAATGTTGACATTAACTCGGTCTTCCCCATCTGCACCTCGTGATTCCACACAATTATATGTATTGTTCTCCAAAAAGTTTTCATGTCTCTTATTCAATATGTATAAAAATGTGACGTTAAGATTTCTCTTTCAGGAGGCAACCGTGTACGAAGGTAGACGTTCGAAACACAATGTATACCTGGTGAGCTTTTTGTTCCTACTGAAACATGATTGTTGTTGTTGCTCTTACTTAATTAATATTTCTGTTACTCTATCTTCTGATTACAAAGACTTTTTTTCTTCTCCATACATTGTTGTTTTGTTATTTGTTTACGTTAGGAGATCCAGAGGAATTTCCATCCCATATTTCGACACTTCTTTTTCGAAAAGTTTAAATCGCCTTCAGCATGGTTCACTAAACGACTATCGTTTACGAGGAGTACTGCAGCTTCATCTATCGGTGAGTTTTGTATGCTTCATTTCATTATAATTAGAGCTTGTATAATTCACAAATATTTTATATAAACATTCCTTCTGTATTTAAAGATTTGTCTGTCGTGATCAGGTCAATATTTGGCATTTTCTGTGTAGGAGTCTTAGAAATACGCAACAATAATATCGTGATGGTTTTAGAAAGATAGTTTGATGAGAAATTCTCAAAACAATGCGACGGTTTGGAGCAGCTTTTATTTTCACAATTTTATACTTAGTCATTTGCATTTAGTTTTTATAAATATTTTTAGTTGGATATGTAGTTGGGTTGGGTGATCGTCACTGTCAGAACATCTTGATCGATTGCAACAGTGCGGAGGTTGTTCACATTGATCTTGGTAAGGCTTTTGTTTAGAAATATGTCGCACTTTATAAGACGCCATATATTAGTTTTAACGTGTGTTTTTTTGTTCCAGATATTACTTCGTTTAAAATGTTCCATACAAATAGTCAGTAAGTTAAATTTAAATCCATTCAAGTGAGCATGTTGGTTTCCATGGAGAGTGAATTACCGATGGGGTGTTACTGAGCCACGCAGGAATGAAATAACGCTACTTACATTCACAGGCTTTATATTCTAGCCAATCAAATTTTAAGAATTTGTAAACACAATTTTTATAATTAAAGACGGCAGGAGTAGCAATACAGGAATGAGATAAACGAAAACATCCAGACAACCTTCCTCGGGGGTAGTGTTAGGTTGAAGATTTTTCTATGTGTCTGCCAACCCAAGTTAATAACTCCTCCAAAATAGTTGAATTAATTCAAAAGTTAAAATAAAGAACACCTGCGCAGTAATTTACTGTCAATGGTGAAAACAGGCGTAAGGTTCTATAGTTTTTTATGAAATCAATATTTTTTAACCCTGCTCTATTATTTTTTTGTAATTTAATATTTTCGTAGGGGTGGCATTTGAACAAGGAAGACTGCTACCCACACCAGAAACAGTCCCATTCCGATTGACACGTGATATTGTTGATGGAATGGGCGTGATCGGTATTGAAGGGGTCTACAGACGTTGCTGCGAGAAGACGATGCGTGTTATGAGAGATTCACAAGAAGCCATCCTCACGATTGTGGAGGTAATATGATGAGCCCCTTCTTATAGTGAAAAACGCCCTCTTTCATGTCTTGCTTATAACAACCATCTAGCGAGGTGATGGTTGAGAGCTAAACAAGGTGTTTCTGTGGCAACTAATTTCGAAGTCAGTTTTGATATAAGGTCGAATTTAAACAGTACGGTACATAGATTTGATAATAATTATTTCCGACCGATTGATTATACAAGTTTCCATTATATCTGCCCTTGGTTAATGGTGAAACCTACTTAATATCAGAGAAGATTCTCCCGGAAAAAAATTGGTGGCACGTTACATTGTAACCTAGGAAGTATTTCGTTATGTTGTGTTTGTAATGAAAGCTGTTTATATGTCAACAAATGTGTTTGTTTAGGTGCTGCTGTATGATCCTCTGTCAGCATGGACAATAAACACAACAAAAGCACAGCAACTCCAAACCAGGACTGATGAACCTGATCCCACTGACCTACAACTTGTTAGTTCATCAGGGAGTCTTGGTCCGAATGGCACGAATAGAGCAAAAGATGACCGAGCTAGAAACAAAATGGCGGAGAGAGTTTTACTTAGACTGAAACAGAAGCTTACTGGTTCTGAAGGAGGTTCATTCCTTGGAATTCAAGGCCAAGTAAATTACTTGATACAAGAAGCTCGTAATACAGAAAACTTGTGTCGTTTGTTTCCAGGATGGCAACCTTGGTTATAGATTATGTAGAGTATTATCATATGTTTAGATATGTGTTGTATCGTTTCACAACTACACTTCTAAAGTGGCTGCAAAATTTCATTGTGTTGTTATATTGCATTAGACAAGGTATTACAAATGCTGCATTCCTTTATCAGAGGCTTATGATATGACTTGAAACAATTATATGATAATGGCTTTTGTTGTGATTCATGTCATGTTTCATTGATCCTGCAAGGTTCTATTTATTTCTTCTTTGCTTGAATTGTTTATATATGTAGATTTATTTTTAACAGTAGATATTAGTTATTATAATTAAAATTATTAATAAATATTTAGTTATATATTAATATTATTTCATATTATTCTGTCTAATATTTTTAGTAAACGATGAAGTGGCACGGGACCCCTACTTTCTGAACCATGAAGTGGCACGGAACCCCTACTTTCTGAACCATGAAGTGGCACGGGACCCCTACTTTCTGAACCATGAAGTGGCACGGGACCCCTACTTTCTGCGAGTGTCATTAGTTGAAGGGGTTTTCTATCCACCGACTACAGTATTTTTGCAAATCAGAATGGATTTACCATTTTATATTGAACATGTCCTGAAGCCACTAGTCAAAATACTCTCTTATTTGCGTTCCCGTGTTAACTGTGTTAGTATGGAGCCACTAGTCAAAATACTCTCTTATTTGCGTTCCCGTGTTAACTGTGTTAGTGTGTAAAGATTCTTGTTAGTTTATAAAGTAATTTGAAGCTTTATTTTTCATGTTAGTATAGTAGAATGGTGATGACGTTTAAGTTGCATTCACACGATTTATATATTTACCCAGTAAACTAAAATATATTGAATTTATACTTTAAATGGGAATTTAAACGGATTTTTATTTTTACTTGTTAAACGTTGTTACTAAGCCGGATTTCGACTATGCGATCTAATTCGCGTGAAGCGAATTTTTCCTACAATCTGATTGGCTTGCGTCAAAATTTGATTTCTGCGGTTTTTATCGAAAGTTAGTATTTCGCAGCCATTTCCGTCCGTCAAATATTTAACGGAGATAAGATTCTGTAATAAGCTTTGTGATGTAATAAATGAAGGTGTTATAATCGAGGTAATCTATATTTATAACGCTAACATTTGTTCGAAATTCGAAAAATTGGCGTATATTAGTATGGGTTTGTTTGATTTATTCTACTCTCTTAAGCATGTGCAGTAAACACAGTCATGTTTTGCATTCTTTTACCACCTAAAGGGAATTAGACCAACCATAATATCTCTGTTATAAACAAATACGACGAAATAAATTTGAACGTCGTAAAGATTCTATGGAAACATTTTATTCGTTTAACCTTGCATTTGCAGTAGAAGCAGATATGTTAGCAAAAACATTTTATAATTTTTATTGGTAGTTTGATCCTTTAATGCATAAACACACCTCCTGGTTATATTAAACTTCCCATTGGAAACATTTATAAGAACCTTTATAAGAAGTCTTATCGGCTTTACCAAATTTATTTTACATTATATTTCCAATAATTAACCCCCTGGAAAAAGGAAAACTGCGAAGAAATGACCAGTGATTTCATTTCCTTCCGGTGACACTATGCATTAAAGTGTTCAGATAAAGTGTAAAATTGTGACTATTTTCTGTTTGGGATGTTTCCAGGTAAATCAGTAAGTTGTAGTTTTCTTTGTACGAATTATCTACCCCTGCAAATAATGTGTTCAAAACTAGCGAAAATATGTTCTCCGTGATTTGTTCCACGAATTTATGTTTATACAGTAGAATCTTGGTTTTTTGAATCCTTGGTTACGCTTTTTTTTTAAGAAACCCTGGGTTGGTTCCAGTACTGAAAGTTTCTTAATTTTTCTTGAATTTGAGCACTCAAGGTTTCTTACTGGCTTCTTAAATGTTAACGTTGTCTTAGATTGGTCATGTATTAGAAATATGTAACCAAAATAAGAATTGCTCATCCAGGACCCATCCCTTGCCAACAAAAATCACCCACCCCTTGCCAACAAAAATCATGCAAATCCCCTTGAGGTTAATCATTCTATAAAAATCACCAAGCTCCTGGCTATATGCGTTCCTATTTTTGTTTTCATTTATTTATATATCTCTCCGCAACATAAAGAACGTGTTACACATGTTTGTTTTCATTTTTTAATATATATCTCCACAACATAAAGAACATGTTACACATGTTTTTTTTTCATTTATTTATATATATCTACACAACACAAAGAACATGTTACACTTGTACGAATGGTTATTAAGTTAAGGGAACGGTTTCTTAATTATTTCATGTCAGTACTCAAAAGTTTCTTAAAATTTTGATTTTCTTATAAGCAGTTTCTTATAAAAAAGAGTTATTCGAACTTTATTTTGTTTCCAAAATTTGTCACGTCAGACAGGTTTCTGCAGGTTTAACTTTTTAGGTTTTACTTGTATAGTTCATTTCTTAGTATTACAGTAACCAAAAGAGGTCTTATCGTTTTTACTGTATCAGTGTTATTTTCTTTCATGCTAGAATAAAAATTTACATTGATATGTTGGATACGTTTACAGACGTCTCCTTCTGTAGTTGTTCACATGATGGCATCCTGATCGTTGGAGATGGAAATTTCTCATTCTCATTAGAAGTAGCAGGTCATGAAAAGGAAGTAGCTGTACATGCCACTTCTTTAGATTCTCTTGAAACAGTGATGGCGAATTCATTTGCACGTGAAAATGTCGATCGATTACACAGTCAGAAAAATATTACTGTTAAACATAGTATCGATGCTACAAAACTTGATTTGTTTTTTACTGGTAAAAAATTTGCGTTAATAGTCTTCAATTTCCCACATGTTGGAGGGAAATCAAACATTCGAAAGTGCAGGCTACTTTTGGAACAGTTCTTTGTAAGCGCAACACATCATTTGTGTACTGGAGGAAAGGTCCTTGTTTCTTTATGCAAGGGTCAAGGTGGTACTCCGTGTGATGTGTCACGTGGGAGTTATGGTAATACATGGCAAGTGGCATCTCAAGCTGCTAAAGCTGGTAAGCATGTCATGTTTTAGCCTACATGATTGTCGGGACAATGGCGTAGGCTAGTTATGTTGTTAAAAACAACTTCCGTCCGTTGTTGCGTACTCTGTTCTGTCTAGATACCTCGTGTCATATGTTTGTCTATACCCCTTGTGTCATAGTTGGCCTGGATTTATTAGTGGTCAAATTTTCAAATTTATATTTTTAGGCCTAATTCTTCGAGACGTGCTTCCTTTTGACGCAGCGGTAATTAACAAATATCGACAAGCAGGCTATCGTGGCGTAATCAAAAATACTTTTTTCACTACTGGTAGTTTATTGCATGTGTTTGTACAGGGCAAGCCGGTGAAAATGGAATTTTCACATCCAATGTAAGTATTAATATATAGGTAATTCGATTTACAACCCACTCCACGCCATGTCCTCGTGCTGCCGGTGCACCAGAGTCACGTCGTATCATGAGTCAGTTGGTTGCTTCCTTATCAAGTGAATGTAAGCTCTTTTTACAAATGTTACATTGATAGACAGGTTAGAGATCGTGTATACCTCAATCCGTCACAAAATATTTGAGATATTTACAACTTTAGGCCCCTATTCCGTAAAATGTCCAAAGAACCAGAACGTGGGTAGAACCTGCCATGAAAAACAAAGGTAATTGTTCATACGTCGTTAATTTGTCTATTTTACCACGTCTCATAGTCCCTCCCCCCCCCCCCCACC
>JANTOQ011037546.1:0-17445 GCA_027564595.1 Bythotiara depressa | reverse complement strand
GCCCGCGCCAATTTCTTCTTTTCTACAATTTTATGGTTGGGGGGTAATTTTACCCCCCCCCAACCAAAATAGGGTTAACAGTTAATATAGGTTTTATTACCCGGTCAGACAATATACAATATACATTAAACACTTGAGTGGAAGAGTGAAATTCGAATAAAATTCTTATACAAAGTTATGCATTGCGTTCGAATATTTTCCAACAAAACAATAAAGGTTTTTGAGTTTTTGATGACGCTAATATTTTAAGTATAATTTTAAAAACAACACAAAGGGTATATAGACGATTTTGGGGTTAGCGACGCCATTTTGAATCTTTTGTTGCGTGGTGGTGCAAGTTGAACTTTGGACTCTCCATTCTCTGATCAGACCTCTCTTGCATCTTGTAAGCATGAGTTACACATGTGTGCGGCTATATTTAACCAATCAAAAGTTTTTTTAGATTATATGATGTCATATGAGTGTGTTCAGATTAAGCTTTAAAGAAAATAGCACACTGGTAGCAGGGTTTTAAGTAATATATTTTTTGCAGTTTTCTATGAGAGTTTGCCCGTGAAACTGAAGGTTCAATGTTCAACTTGCATCACCGCGAAATAAATCCAACATGGCGTCGCTAACCCCGAAATCGTCTATTTAGCATATTCCAACTTTTACAACTCGTCATCATCATTAATAAACATTCGTTTCCTTTTACGAATGGTGTTAGACGAAAGATATGAAAGACTGTTTTGTTGTTACGAATGGTGTTAGACGAAAGTTATGAAAGACTGGTTTGTAGTTATTAATGTTTATATTCAAAGTACAATTTGAGATGTTAGCGTTATAAAAACTTGCATGCAATACCGGATTCCAGTTTTCAAACATTCGTTGTCGTGTTTGTGGAAGTAAACAGTCTTTTTCTGGAACAACTTGAAGGGCAGATAGACTTGGTTATTTTTTTACAACGTCGTTGGTCATATTCTTTGACGTTCGGCACATGCTATGTGAAAATTTCTTAAGCTCTCTATTTTCTTGTGTTCACTTAAGTGAAGAGGATCAATTTTTCGTTAAGTAAGCTCAATATGGCTGATGAAAAGTAATAAAAGGTTTCTTGACTTTCGACAGAAACTTCCCAATTCCATTTCCAACTACAGGTTGCTCAAAATAAAAATATTTCTTCAGCATTTAGTTGTAGTTTCGTTTTATTACTTCAAACAAAGGTGATTCGTATTGACACACGCTTACAGGTCGGAGGGATAAAACACTTGTAAAGACGTCTTGCTTATTATAACTCTACTTTTTAGTCACTCTAAAACTTTAACTAAAATCGCTAAAAACTCTTGTTTTGTTTTGTTTACATAAAATGACCGCCATTATGCATTGCCATTGACTCCATGAAATATTAGCCCTGTTCTGACGCCATACATTGCGCTCTACGCCAATCAGATTTGCGATCAGACACGCAGCCCTGGTAACCGGGTAATAATATGCTAATAGTTGTGTTTATATGTAGGGAGCTAACCATATATACGTTGAAGGCTCAGATTGTATCAGTTCCTTTTTTAGCTCACGCCGACATAGCTAGCGCTAAGTTGCAGTTAATCAAAATTAATGCGACTTATTATTTACATGTTTATACAAGCCTCTCTTGATAATGAAGAATAATCATTAAATGCCGCCTTACGTTTGATCATATGTAGTTGCAAAGATTTAATCTGCCTTCCCGATCTCATCAAGCCTAATGATAAACGGATACAACTAAAACAACCAAAACGAAATCTAAATGAGTAGTAATCGATATCATTTTAATTCAATTGAAGTAGAATGGAAGCACATATCCTGTGTTTTATTAGCATTAAACTGTGTAAACTTTCTCCTTATTAACTCGTTATTTATAAATACGAAAATAATTTAAAATACACTAAGTTTGGTTACATATGTCGGAGTTGGTGTGGGATGTTTAAAGATGGTTTTCTGATCAGTTCTTAATGTTTAGCATGCAATCTCGAATCTCAAGGAACAAGATAACAGCTAAATTAGCTAAACGAAATAAACTTAATCAGAGCATCTGTCACTATTGACTCAATTTCCTGTTCTAAGTATTCAATTATCTATCAGAAATTAATCTGTCAATATGCTTCCGGAAAAATTAATTCTTTATTCAATACATTGATTGTTTCATAAGAACATATTGTTGTTTAATTATGTCATAAGAACATCTTGTTGTTTAATTATGTCAACCTTTCCAGGGTATGTTGAGGTAATTCAGTAAAGTCTTTTGTCTTTATTAAAATATCTGTTTGAATACTATTTGTAAAACTGACGAGTTTAAAACTTAAAGACGGATGACGCGATTTTTTATCATTAAACTAACACTGGGTAGATTGATTAGTGGAGCTGACAGACTATAATAAGTCATAATTAGTGGAGGGGTCAGACTATAATAAGGCATAATTATTCAACTGGAAGGAAAAGTTACTTTGGCGTGTTATCTTCAAGTGATGAGAGGCGATAATCGCAAATACAGGTATAGAATTTTAACTGTTTACTGAAAAGGATTGCAGGCTTATGTATGTAGATTTTAATCATTGACAGGAGGAAAGTTTTATTGAATTCTGAATTTTGCTTAACCCGAACCCTTTTATACCTATACAGTAGACTTCCGATCTAACGAACTTCGAGGGGAGACAGAGTAGTGGTTCGTTAGATCGAAAATTATCGATAACATGAATTTTTGAAAAAAGCTGCAACATTATAGGTGATACACACAAGATATGCAACAATATAAGAGTAGAAAAGTAATACAATATTTCATATACTTAAGAAGCCTTAAAAAAGTCCCGAATGCTTGTTTGTCTCTTACTCATCAGATTTACTCATTCGTATAATTTGGAGTAAGATAGTGTATTCTTTCGCAACTCCGCAGAAAACATTGAAGCAAATGTAAGTACATCCATAGCATGTTGGACTTCTTCGAAGTTTACAGTACAGAAACACTTTGTAAATATTTTACGACGGAATTTGTATATATTGTGAAAAAATAATAAAGGCCTTTTGTATCTTTTTTTATCTTATATATCTTGTATCTTATATTTTATATATCTTAGATATTTTTTTTTTATTAATCCCCTAACGCTGCTAAACACTCAGATTAAATTACGATTATCTTGTATATTCATTATTTCCAACTAATTTTGTTTTCGCAGACATTAACGTCCGTAACTGGTTATTCTTTGGGATTGAATTTACAGATAAGCTTCAATAGTCAATTAATACAGGAAGCCTAATAAACTTCCAATGTTAAATTTTTTCATTTGCATCTATTCTTCCTCTTCTTCGTCATCATCGTCATCATCACGGAAAGTCAATAAAATAATTTGTTAAAATAAACGTAAAACTAATTAACTTTTTTCAAAATATATAAATTTTCCTATATATTTCGAGTCTTCATTTAAACATTCATTAAATAAAATATTTGTATTTTTAAAATGTAAGAAGAGGTTTATATTCATACATTCAATAAAATTAATATCAACCGCGTATTTATGCCCAGAACATATTCAAACAACCCAGTAATAAAATCATGTCCACGCGACGTTGCATCCACGTTACAACAACGTCGTAACGTTTCTTAACTTTGTCAGGACGTTGTTTGACCATGATGTTCTCACTGGGAAAACCAGGCATTTGCGAAAGGTTTTGCATTTTTTCCTTTGGTAGGTGGTTGTAGTATAATAAGTCGGATTGTTTGATAGGTGTCCCAGTATGATCGGATTGTTTGATTGGTGTGCCAGTATGATCGGACTGTTTGATTGGTGTGCCAGTATGTTGGCTCATTAGATTCATAACAGAACCATAAAATAACTTTCAGTGTTTCTCGTGCCAGGAGATTATCATTCATTTTGTCATGTTTTCAGGACTTTAAGCAGGTCTGTGAAACTTTCTATATAAAGTCAGGCTAATTAACCTTTCATATATATTAAGGAAACCACATGTTTCTCTTAATCTATAATTAGCATTTGTTTTGCAGGACGCATTTGCAATTAAGCCTTTCCCGAAAAATGTTACCATATTTTTATTAATAAGCTAACATTTCTACTTTCGTTTAAATATAGATTTTGACGCCATAATGCTTATGACGCCATTCAGCAAGTGATTATATTTTTCTGATAAAACTCAGCAGGCAAACCGGGAATGGAAAAATATGCAATCGACTTGCAGACATGGGAAAATCTGATGAATTTCAAGCGGGGTTTTAATATATATGACTAAAATCTTCTGTTTCATGATTAAATATTTCATGTGAATCTTGTTAACCCTGTAGTACCAATTACCCCCGGAAATTATTCTTATCTATATTAATTTCTTTGATATCTTGCTCTTTCCAGGGGTGTTATTAATTGGAAATGAAAATAAAAATGAAGTTGGTACAAGTTGACAAGCCCCCCTGATCTTTCATTAAATTATAAGGGTTTCTCTTAGGAAATTTACAATAGTCAGGGGGTGTATGTAGGCCTTATAGCGTTAAAGATGTACTAACCATGTATAGTTTCTTATTTTATTGCATTTATGGATTTACTAACTAACCGTGTAAACTGTTTCATATTTTATTGCATATTAATTTCTACAAATTCAAAATTAGTATTTATTTTACTATCTTATATAGAGGGAAAATATGGGCTTACAATGTATAATAATGGGATATAGGTTTGCAAATTGATTTGCGGTTAAAATAGAGACTAAATAGTAAGTAACTGGATTAAGTATAAAATTACAGAAAGACGACAGTCGGATTTAATAACCACTGTGAATTATTTTCATGAGACTAAATATTTCATTTCCCATCATTTCTTTAAACGTCATTACATTTGTACGTCATTTACATTTGTACCACATGTTATGATATTATTGAAGTAAAAACAAAGAAGTTAAAAGTTAAAGCTCATAAAAACATGAATATTTATATCTCAATTCGAAGGATTACGTGTACACTACACATAATTGTAACTTATGTTTTCATGGTGAAGCCATGTCAAGCTGTGCGTGTCCATTAAGTCATGGAGATAGTGATGAATGAGCAATTAATGAGATCAAATGCAATGATGACATCGATTAAATTAATCTAGTGGCTGATTCATTGTTTTGATTCTCAGTCACCTTTGCTGCTGTGCCACGGTAAGTAATAGCTCATAGACGCCCCTTTTATTATTAACTATAGCTACTCGTGTTTCAAGAAAGTTTACGTTCTCTTGTGCTTTTCTTTTACTACTTTAGCATTGCTACGCTATTGTAACTTTTCTTCTGGAAATTCGCTCAGAAAATCAAGACATATTCTTATACGTAAACATAACCATCTTCTTGTATCTAGTTTTTACTAAATATTCCATGTTTATAATGAAAAAGACGTTTAGGAGCTACAGAAATGTGGCTTCAAAAGATACTCAATAAAATACATGTTTTTATGCTTGGTTTTCATACTTAGCATAAATATATACAAGATAGAGATACAGGTGACCTTTCCTGGTTAATTAATGTAACATTTCTGTAGGATTATACACCTGTCTCATAATTGGTAGTATTTTGCAGGTCATATCATTCGATTTTATTTTTTGCATTTACTGATATTATCATAAACATATAAGATCACAAGTGATGAAGGTGTAAGAACTTTACCTTAAGGGAGTTTCTTGCCTACTTCATAATTGATACTTTAGAGATGTCACAAAATATTCATGGCAGTGAAATTTGAGTACTTTCGAAGGCGTTACACGAAATCTCACAGTTAGGTTTGACAGTAGCTAACAGGTTTCCTTATTTCGCGTTTGATGGGTAACTTTTGGAAAATGCGCTATGCACGAACTAGACTGGTGGAAATATCAATTTTAGGCCTTGTCATAATCTAATTTTGTGTGAATTACCGCCAGCTTAACAACAAAGTTGAACGCAAATCTCGCAATTAGGGTCCCCGTTGATATTCTGATGACATCCACCAATCGTCATTTTAAAGAATAATTAATCATTTAATTATCGCAAGTTTTTTTTTAAGTCTTAAGTTTTGAAGGCTTTCAAAAGACATTCAAGACACAAATCCGGTAGAAACGAGCACATTTGCATCATAATGCATTTTGGCCGACCTTCACTTGAGCAATTACGCTCACCAGCGCTGCAACCACTTTCGCTCTTGACGTCATAAGTAGGGACTTGGGTAATTTACATCAGAAAGTGAGTGCACGCTAATGCAGTATATTTATTTAGCAGTATCCGCTTGACTGAAGGTCGGCCTTTACTGACAACCCTTGTCTTGTGGCGTGCATAAATATTTTGCGCAATCGTTCTCCTCGATCCTTCCGGTTCTGGTACTTATCAACTAGATGCAGGAATGTGTATTTAGTTCTCATGTGTTAATTATATTAGTCTTAATGAAAACAAAATAGAAGATGCAAATCAGAAGCATCGTTAAGCTTGTTAAGATCTGTTAACCTAAACATGCTAATAGTATCAGTCCCCAGACTCTTTGTATATGCAGAAAGGCAACCCTGAGTGGATTAGAAATGGTATTAAACTAACAAATAAATCCACATTTCCATATTTCCATGGTTTCTACAATGCTTTGTATTTTCAAGGTCTTACGGAACTTCATCCGAAGTCAGTTATACGTAAAGGCGTCCGTCTCTTAATAAAAAAACTTCAATTCATTTTTGTAAACAAAGCCTTTTTATGCAATGCTTATATAATTGAAGGAGATAAAACAGATTTAATAAAGACACAGATCGAACCGATTCCTTAATACTATTTAGTGCGGAAACTATTTCATTTTGATTTAATCGCATCAAGTTTTTTCAACCACACTTAGGACCTATTATGTTCGTATGTTTATCTTGCGAAATGCATCTGGACGTAAAAATATAATTCCTGACAAATCAGCCAACGGTGGTTCTCTATTAAATCGAAGTTCTTGAGACCTGTCAGTGTTGACACTAGGGCTCTCCCTCTTGCGGAAAAATGACCTGTAATAAAGACCAGATTTCGAAATGAACGGGCCCGCGGCTGCAGACATTGTTGAATATCTCGAAAACTTTTCCTAAATATTATCTAGGATAATTTCGGTAAAGAAAAAATATATTGACACCTGTGACGACGTAACGTCATCAATCTGACATGTCGGTGTATGATATTTTGACGAATTTATTATATTTATTTACTATAAAAACGTCCAAATTTACTATATATACCAAATTAATCATTAATTACTTTTATTTAAATATAGAAATATATTTAAATAAAGTTGGTACTTCATTTTTTGCAATATAAAAGAATATGGGTTTATACAAGAAATTACTAAACATTTTACTGTAGGTCTGTATAAAATGCTGACGTCAACAAAAATAATGCGCCATTTTTTTTCATAATCTGATCGAGGAAAGATTGAATAAGTATCTCGGAAAGTTTAAAGTCAACGGATAAAAAATAAATAAGTTATATAGTTAGCAAAAATCCCAGTGTGGATAGGGTTACAGCGACCCAGCTTTTCACTAGTCAGCTAATCTTGGAAGATTAAGCATGTGTGAAACGTAAACCTGTCATGTAGAAATGTTTTGGCTAGGTCACGAATACGATCAAAACATACTTAACTTTATACTTATATGTCTACCTCGTCTCACTGCAAATCGATTATTTTGAAATTGCTATAAAACCTAAGTAAATACTACACAGATGATGAAACTGAAATAATGGGCTACGCATGAGTTTTGTATCCTGCTAGTGCTCATATAAAACTGTTTATTGCTCGCTTCCTAGAGAAATAAATCAACTCCAAACCTGGCATGTTTTGAAGAATTCTATTTCTATATTATTAGATGGTTGTTTACCTTTCAATTCAAGTATAAACTTGATCATAAAAAATATGTTGAAGATACGTTTCATTGGAAAGTTTCTGAATTATGAATCACAATGAAATGCCTGTTTTACAGGGTTATTAATGAATGAACGAATGAATGAATGAACGTACTGCAATAAAATTCAGATAAGTATATATTTAAATGAAATGGTCAACAAAGAAAGGCATGGAACAATCCAGAATGGAACGTCATTTTTTATCATATAATTATTACTACTCTGGCAATTTGGCTAATTTGTTTATTTTCTACATGGCTCTTAAATAAATAAGAAATTGTAAGATAATCTCTGACCGACAAAGCAATTACCAGTGATATGAGCAATGTTGCTTTCAAGACATATCTTTTAGCTGTTAATTGAACTGCTTGTTATGGGTTATCAATATAATCTTTTAAAAACATTTTAAGTTCCCTTTAAATTTCCCTTCTATATTATGATTAATTGTCGTCATGGAAATGCCTGGTAGGCTGTCTTACATTTTCTTCTCTTGATAAGCCGTAAATAGCGTAAATACAACAGCTGGATTTTTTAATAAGAAACCTCTTTATATCCTGTCACGTATTCTATACACATGACCAATCTCCATTTCTTCCTTACTAATATCTTCTGTTTCGATCGTAACCGATTTTTTTTAACTTCCTGGAATAAATACCTACAGTATCTGGAAATAAAACAACAAAGGATTAAAAGAAAATTGCTATATTGGAGAAACCAGGATGCCCGGTTATTTTACCAGGATTCCCGGTTATTTTTAAGCTGTACTGCAAAGGACGTCTTGAATATTGTTTAAAATTTACCATATCCTAACAATTGTTCACACGTGAGTGTTAGGCGTATCTCTCACATTGAATGACGCATTTTTTTAACGAAAATATTGGATACAGAAATTATTTATCGTGTGCACATCGTGGGCGAGAGAATAACCATAGTGAGTGTGTGTAACACAACTACTTTAATGCTAGAGACGCAATGCAGTGGCATTTTTACGACTTTGTGTATCGATTCCAACATATCTAAAATAACATTTGATTCTAGTGGTGTAATCCTGTTAATATAAACATAAAAAACGTGCGTTGTACGTTTTTTGATTGATTGATTGATTCAGTTTTTGGAGTCTATATGAGGAATTGAAAGAAGCGTAACAATCATATGCTTAAGGGCTGTCCATATTATATAGTGGTTCGTTACCATACCCCTATGCGTTTTATTATTAGCCAAACTATGTTTGGTCCAATTCTGCAGAATACTAAAGCCGGATTTACACTTAAAAACTGATACGCGCGTACTACGTAAAAAAGTTAAAATCGATTCAACTTTTTTTTATGCTACGCTGCGATACGTAAACAAAAAAAGTGTTAACCAATCAAATGCTTAGTTTTGATACGGTCCGTGTCGATACGCGTATAATTTTTTTAAGTGGAAATCCGGCTTAACAGGCCACGTTAGAACTGGAATATGATGTAAAAAGCAACTTACGTTCAGTGGATTATTTTATTCTGTTTACTGATTTGATTAAGTAGAAGGTGGAGCTTTCAAAGTAAATATTAGCTGTGGTTAAAACAAGTAAGGGTCTTATATCTCAAATATATATTACGCTAGACATGGTACGTGTAAACAGATTGGTATTCACGTGTCTGGTTACCAATACATGAGCAGCTATTAACAAAAGAACAATAGTAATCGTGCACAACTACTTGTAATTTCTTAGTGCACAGATATATTTCGATGGCAAGGGCGTCACAAAGAGTAAATAAAGAAGGCCTTCCTACTTAACATACGGATCAATCTATGGAGTTTTTCATTATAACAAGTTGGCGTTAATAATCGCAGGTTGCTACTCTGGTTGTTTTCTTCTCGTCTTTCTACAGTAAGCTCTTTTGTACAGATTAAGATTGCGCAGATTAAGTTATCGTTATTTGATCTAAGAATGAAACATGTTTTAAAACACAAGATAAAAAATCAGTTGAAGAAGGAAAGATTGTCTGCAAGTTGTGGCACGTGCGAACTCATATGCAAGTGTCCAAGTCTCTTTTCTGTATTCCAGTCAGTAACAATTATTTTGGTAAGTTAGAAACCCATTTAGAAACTTTGTTTGTTTTCAGCCCCTCTAGTTGCAGAAAATAGATATAGAATGATATTTATTAGCATAAATAAACGGTTTTGTGTATCGAGAACAGAATAACATATTGACATACATAAACGTTTAACCTTAGCCTTCACCATACTGTTTTAGTTTGTCTGTATCCTGGGGTGATTTTAATGTTGGTCGTAATTCGTGAATTTTAATCAGCTGAATTGTGGAACGTCTTTACAATGAAATTGCCTTGTTTAGAAAAGTTTTCTGTTTTTAATTTTTTATGTTACTCTAAGATAAAACATGTTTCTTCCGGATATTTATAAACATACCGTACCACAAAAGAACTCCGGATATTTATAAACATACGGTACCACAAAAGAACCTTTGCATATTATTAAGGTCTAACTCCACTTAAACATTTTCAGTCGCGCGTTCGTGACGTCATAAATATGTTATTTTATACTTCACGTTAGACTAGATACCAGTCTTTTCCCAGGAACACAGATCCGAGAAATAGGAATCGAGCGAAAGACAGACACATGTTGACAAGAAAACATCTAAAATTCACAGGCACTTTTAATCAGTAAATAAGTGTTACCAAAAATGTATTAATAAATGTGTGACATTTTCGGTATATATTATATGATAGTTTTAATCATTAATTAGTTTGTTTTTAAAATCATTATTATACCTCTTCAAGAGAGTAAACATTCCTACGGGAGCCCTCCTCATTTTCGATACTTTTGGCAGGAATTGTGGGAAATATAACAGCTAGTGCACTCTGCATTGCAGAACCCTAATATGCGATTAAAATATTTTGCTGTGCAACTGGATTGGAGAAACGATACAGAGACAAGATCTTGAAATGTAAAGTTAATATAAATGTTGGTAAGAAACTGTAGAGATAAAAAAATCTTATATACGCATGCGTCAACACATTCATTAATCAGATATTTATTTGCAAAGCTCTGTTATATTATACAGAACTTTCTTGAATTTACATTCACATATGACCTTACGTGATATTTTGTAGCCAGATTCGTGTAAAACAGAGTCGAAATTCAAATTCTTCGTTATAGATATGTCTACTCTGAACATGTCAATATTACGTAGAAGTAAAGATTTTCTTGCAATTTGAAAATTATGATTTTTCATGAAAGAAAAGGAGGTGGACCAGGGTAAGTACAAAATGTTTTGATCGTGGATACCATAGATGAAACATGTATCGAAGAGATTTGAAATTTTAAGTACAATTGTACTTTAAACATTTATTATTACACGAAACTCAATTCTCGACTTTTAAGGGTGAATTGTTTGTGTCACAAATAATGCACAGATTACTTCTAAATCAGGCTATCCATAATGTGAAAATCGATTTTCTGATTTTCTGGTATAGCGGTCCAGCTCATATGGACGCCTCCTCCACTTCTACCCCTATGAAAGACGTCATAGCCTTGTTTGAATGCAACATATTTCATCCACGCGCAGGCGTGCAAGTAGAGGAAGGGGAAGCGCTGTGTGCGTATGTGTCAAGCATACTTTTTTATTCGAATCATGGAAACTTTTTAGAAGTCAATCGTAAAATCGAAATATATAAGAAGCGATGAGTTAACCACGATTTTATTTTAGGGATGCGGTTGTTATTTGCATCTAAATTATTCCGAATTAAATATATTATCGAGATTCTATTAAGACTACTACTTTTGTACGCTAAAGAGAGCTGTCGGCGATTTACTTTCATGCATGATTTCCGTGAGCCTCTAAATTTACATAATATTGATTTTATTAATTATTTTATTAATATATATTGTCATACTCACGTCTTTCGTATTAATATATATTATCATACTCACGTTTTCGTATGTATAATATTAAATGATCTTAAACCTATTACGAGATTTAGGCCACTCCTCTTGTGAAACGTGCAAGGGCCATATTTGTGACGATAGCTTATAGAAACCATGTTCTTCACGACTCTCAGGATGCATTGCGAAGAGCGATGGCTCTATTAACAATGGTTCAGGGACTAATTTGTCAACTTCCTGTCAGTGACAAATGTAAACAACAAGTGTATCTATTTGTAGAAAGCTTACAGTAATTAAAAACAAATCAACTAGTTTGTTAGATAACAAGAACATTTAACAACATATAGAAATTTCTATAGAGTTTTAATTTCCCTGAAACGCGCATTATGTTTTTATTTATAAAACTAATTAATTAAATCAACTGCGTAGGTGTTTAAAGTACGGAAGCACCTGTGTAGAAGAGTTTCAAAGGAATTATGACAATGTGCACATATGTGTTGAGCTTCCTCCATTGTGAACTCAGCCAGGCATTTGATTAAGTTATATCAGAAGGCCGGATAATAATATTCCGGACAGGTAGGCGTTTTTTTATAGAAAAGGTCAAATATAATTTGTCATGATTTCTTTTGCTCATTCCTGTTTATTATTCATGTTTGAATGGTAAGAGATATGTGTTGTCTTTATACTTTAAGTCGACTTTCTTATTTTTACGTTTTATTATGCTTCTCATAAACTATTTTCTTATTTTTAGAATAAATCCAACTCGTTGTCCTGTCGATGGACAAATAGTAGATCCCGCAAAGGTAAGCATATACGAACATATTATTTCAATGGATTTTTCATTTTTCCATAATACTGCCATAATCCACAAAACAATTTCCCAAGCTCAAATTTCAATGTTAGCATAATATATGGATTTACGGATTGTATATTACAATCGTTGACCGACGTATCTGATTTGATTTTTTTTATAACAAAATTTGTTTCCCAGACCTCTACCCTACATAATGTGTTGTGTAGAATATGTTGAGTAAGTTACGTATTTTTGTAAGTTAAGTCCTGTCAGTATGATATGGTCAGGACCCCCATAGATAGATTATATCAGTTTAAAAGTAAGAAGCTCGGATTCATTACGTTGTTTCGTTTATGGTATTAAAATTAGTAGAAACGAATGTCGTCATGTTAAGTTGTACACTTATAAATGATGGCTATAAACAATTGTATGTCAGCATAGTGTGCACATTGATTTGAATATACTGATTATTAATTTACCATTAGCTATAACTTTAGTAAAGTATTTAA
Organism: Bythotiara depressa; assembly: GCA_027564595.1. NCBI lineage: Eukaryota > Metazoa > Cnidaria > Hydrozoa > Anthoathecata > Bythotiaridae > Bythotiara > Bythotiara depressa. The sequence continues at coordinate 4,386 of JANTOQ011037546.1, read as the reverse complement.
TATTTTCCTGAAAACATGTTCATCGTTTATATGATATTTTCCATAATAAAAGCATTCCCTGAGCATTATCAATAATAGGTAAAATTAATTAGCTACAGGTAACAAGTTAATTAACTGGTTTTGACACCACCGTAATATTGGAGCATGTTTCCGTATAATTTATGACTACCGCTTGTCCGAATGTTTAATCGCAAAGTTTCTTTTCTACATTATAAAAATATTATATCTACGTTGAAGGAGGCATTGTAGAAGCCCGTTATCAAAACATGATTAATAATTTTAGCTAATACATCTTTGGACACAGCGTTTTCTGGTAAACATCCCAGTGAAGTAGGTATATCAATGTTATTTTACAAACAAAATTACCAGTTTATTTTAAAGAAAATCTTTAAATCACATGGAACATATTCTTTTACTAATTTGTTTATTTAAATTGGTGTTTTATAAGCAGAATTTCGTTAAGTAATCGGTTTAAAGGGACAAACAATATTGACATATTACTTAAGACTCAGTGATTCGAATGTCAAAAGGCAAATGAAAAAACAAAATATTTAGATCAAACAACTAAAATAGAGAAGTTGATCCATGAGAAAAAAAATATTTCTAAATAAGTTTTCATTCCTTAAAGTCTTATAGGCGTTTATTGGTTTATTTACTTGCAGATATACACGGATGCAGCATTTGAGAAACAGATTGCCGACGTCAATATAGTTTGTTGTTATTCATCTAACGGTTGCAACTGGGAAGGAAACATTCAATCGTTAAAGGTAACATATTATTTTCATTTGTTCCAATTAAATTGTTTCCATATAGATGATATATGTGAATTTGCAATATGATTGCTGTTGTTGTTGTTGTTGTTTGAAAAATCAAAATCAAAATCAACTATTAGCTACAGGCAATAAATGGGTCGTATACCAGAAAGCAACCTATAAATGGGTCGTATACCAAAAAGCAACCTATAAATGGGTCGTATACCAGAAAGCAACCTATAAATGGGTCGTATACCAGAAAGCAATCTATAAATTTGATTTTATGCAGCACGTTATTTATGTGATGAAACAAAGAAAATCGTTCGCAAAAGCGGGCGTTTAAGTAATGGTGGTTTTATGTTTAAATTCCATCCAAGTGACTGAAGGAACGTTCTAATATCCGATGATTTGAAAATACTTAGTGTTACACTGTCGCTTTCCACTTGAAAAGACCTACATAATAATTTATTTTGGCTTCAACCCAATTATGTCACGTGGTAAATTATCAATCTATATGTGTTTACAAGTTATTTGTTTATTTACTGCTTGTAACAAAATATTTTGATCTAATAATAACACGCACGTTTGACAAGTTTGAGAACTTTTCCCAAGCCTTCATAAGTGTTTCAAAACATGTCAAGCTACAACAAATGGAGCATAAATCTATAAGTGTATGATATATGCTACGCGACTGACATCTTCGCATATGCAATGGGTGGTCTTAAGCCATATTACGCGTTGCTTAGATAACATTATATACAGTTCCCTTAAAAAACAACCTCCTTAGCGGAGAAGGTAAAATATCAGTGATAATAAATAAATAAAATTCTATTATTTTTATTATTTTACTTACATATTTAATAATCACATATTATTTTAAGGAATGTTCTACTTTTATGTTTAAAAACAATAAAGTAACTGCCAATACGAAATTTGTTAAGTCATTTTTTGTTTTAGATATAGAAAAGAGAAAATTCGAATAAACAAGTATAAATAAAAATTTCCTGTGACTTTGTTTTAGTATAAGCGATGGTAAAATATTTTAGAGGGTATTCGTTTGTTTGGAGTGTCTTAGCATCGGTTTGCAGGGGGTAAAGTTGAAACCATTTAACAGACACATCTTTATAGCGGATACTTTTTTCCAGTCTTGATGGTGTCCGATATATAGATGCTTGACAGTATGTTTATAAGTAAGCATTCTAAATTGGGGTTACCAGTCGTTTTAACATGCCAAAATGTGTCGTAAGAAGTTGTAACGTGCCTTATTAGCGTCTGACACGTGCTCGCACTACAATGACTTTAATAATATGTATCCAGGGTTAGTAACTCGTAGAGACAATTAAATTGTAGACGATAAACGATAAACACACGTTGAATAATAAATATTATTACTTTTATTGTTTATTTAATATTAGTGTTTCGCCGATTAACTTTCAATTCCACCAGCCTACAATGGCGTTGTTTGGACTACGCAAATTATTATTATTTTAAAGGATGTTTTATTTATTTAATTTACGGTTTTCGGATTATTACACTGATGGTATCTAAGCGAAAAGAAAATTCCAGAAATTGATATTTAATTAGAAACGATAAGCACAATAAAGGATAGAACAAAGAGATATAAAGGAATTAATTCTTGTTATTTACTTATTGTCTTTAGAGTGTTTTTATTTATTTATTTATTTTTATTTATAAGCTCCTACCATGTTACTATCCCAGGACATTATAAATTGAGATCGTTAGTACATTCGAATCTTGGGGACTGTAACTAGGGTTTTTAGTTTCCCTATCTCACTGACCGGTGTTCTTTTTTACTACATCGTAGTGATCCAATTAGAGGTTACTTCCGTCACACTGACGCTTAACTATTTTGGCAAACAGAAAAAGTTTAATCAAATTCTCCCATCACCTTCAGCGATTTTGCTTTAGTTATGAATTACCGTTTTTGTAAAATTGATATAAGTTGTTCAATATATAACACGAGATACTTTAGCTGCAATATTCCTGGAATGTTAAGGTATAGGCATTAAATGTCAAAATTTTGTAAGTTTTGTTTTCAATCTTTTTGGCAATTTCCAGCTACGGAGAAATCGATTCTGGTGTTTTAATCTATTTTCTCAAGAAATTTTCCTATTTGTTATTTAAAAAAATGTGGTTTCAAATAACGTTCCTTAGCAACGGGTGGCAACCGTTTTAGTGACCCTTAAGGTTTGTAATATGCCAGATATTTTTACCCGTAATCATTCACTTATGCCACAGTGACCGTTTAGCAGAAAAAATTAATCAATACGAGTTAGATTAATTAGCGTGCCACAATGAATGGGTTAAACTGCAAATTAAATTTAAAAGAACTTTTACCTATAATATTGCACGAGTTTCAGTTTTAAAGTTTATTAAATTATGCCGAAGGGATGTTGGTCAATTTAATATTTTCTCAACTGAAGGTGAGTAAAAAAAATCACACAAAATCTATGTTTATGCTACAAATGAGCATTATTGTTTCTACTCGAAATAACTTCTATTTTATTATTTGCCAAAATTTGCCCAAAAAGTAAATGTCTTATCAAGACAAATATTCAGGCCAAATATTATGTGAATTGGAGTTGTAGAACAAAAGGTCAAAATACCCCCTCTAAAATAGGGTTAATAGTAACAGCAAATATGGTACTTGGGCCTAAAAATAGACAAAAAACTATCCGTGTCCTCACGTCGGACAAAAAATTTGGTACAGTGCCTTACTTACATGACATTCTTTTTGGAAATTTTTTTTTTGCAGAATTTTGGAATTGAGTTGGACAATAATTGTGCCAAGTTTCATGCTCTAATCTTTTGTAGATCACGAGATCTCAGGTTCTCATGTCTCGTGTCTCATGTCTACAAGGGTCGAAAAAGCCCATGTTTACTAGGGTTAAACCATGAAATACAAATAACAGTCCAAATATAGATTTAGAGCTATTTTCGATCGCAAACACTCAAGCTGTTAAATAAATGTGGTCTAAAATAATAATTAATGTGATTTTTTAAATAATAACTAATTAGTATAACATTTAATAAAAATGATTCGTTGCAGAGATCGAAAGTTACTTGCTTCATTTATTTCTTTAACCCCTGGATACAGCTCCTGCCGATTTTGACCTTCCTTAATAAAAAGCAGGGCGTCTTAGTTTCCCAACCTTCAGTAATTTGTAAAAGAGACAAATGAGTAATTATTTCATTCGTTAACCACCATCCGTTGAAAAATTAAACGATTCCCAACTCATGGTTACCCAACAACTATTCCCACATACTACAAACTGCACACTACATACCACAAAAACCTTTTCCTAACTATCATTCACATGTTGCTATATAATTCATAACTGATCAGAGTTATAATAAAAATGTTTGTGGAGAGAAAGAAGTGTAGCTAATGTTGTAATCGCGTAAGTCCTTAATACTCCATTTCATAAATCATTGCGCAATATTACGTCATCTTTTCAAAACAACACTTTTGTACATTTAATTGAAAAACAGATTAAAAATTCGGATTCCTTGTTAAAAAGTAAACAAACTGACATTTTTTTTAGAGTTCTTAGTAAATCAGAGAAGCGTTGTCAACTGTTAGAAAATATTCAATAACCCAAGCCTCTTTATC
>JANTOQ011037545.1:8758-27292 GCA_027564595.1 Bythotiara depressa | reverse complement strand
CTCCGAAAGTATTTCTTTTTCTTTGACAATAGTTATTTTTTGTCTAGTTGTGTTTTTATTAGAAAACAGTGGCTTGAAATTTTTTTTATATTGATATTTTACTTGAAGGTATACATTTCTGAAGAAACCTCTATGAAGGTTTCCCCAATAGTAAAAATTGTTTAGAAGATTCCAAAAATGATGTAAGAACTCTTTCTTACTTGCTTGCATATTTAAATTTTAATTGCTGCATGAAGCAATCACTACCTAAGTCTGAAGACAGTATTATATGCAAAAAGTAATTTTTAAAGTAGACATTTCGTATCATATAAACAGGGTCTAAGTCATCGACAGGGTAGTTAATTATCTCATCAGGTATTGCATTATCTTAAGAAATCATCTGCCCAAATTTATGTATGTATGTGTACAACATCCACGCGCATGGTCAATTGTTTCATTTAGATTGCATTGTCTTAATTAATTTTATCTGACCAAGTTTCAAGTCCGTAAGACTAGTGGATATTACTTTTCTATACTTTCTAAAAAGTTTATCATGTAAACAGGGCCCAAGTATTTTATGACATCATTGATGGGCATGGTAGTTGTCTCATTATGACTCCAGCCTTAATTAAACATTTGACCAAGTTTGAAGACTAGTGGACGTTCAGGGTTTCTAGCAAATCAGGGAATATCAGGGAAACTGAAGGATCATCAGGGAAAATCAGGGAAAAGTTGAAATTTTCACCCACAATCAGGGAAAGTTCAGGGAATTTATATGTTAATTCAATCACTCTGACATTTGTGTATAATTTTTTTTATTTTTCTACAGGCATTGCATGAATATTCATCTTCAGTCACAGTTTAATGTTGATATGATTTTTTTAGAGAAGTAAAAAAGTAATTATAAATAAAATGACAACATACTTTCAAGGTTGAAGAACCCGCTGTTTTTCAGGGAAAATCAGGGAAATTTGGTTAAAATTAGGACTCAAAAATCAGGGAAAATCAGGGAATTTTTTTACAACACTTTGCTAGAAACCATAACATTACTTTTCTAAAATTTTATAATTTATATAATCTAAACAGAACCTAAGTATTTGATGACGTCATCAACAGTCCAATTAAGATTGCATTACCTTAATTAATCATCTGACAAAGTTTGAAATCCGTACGACTAGTGGATGTCACTTTTCTAAATAATTTAAAAATTGTATCGTGTAAACCGGCTATAAGTCAAAACTTTGGAAGATGGATTGCTTCCAGCCGTCAATCAATTTCAACCACCGTTAAAGGCCGATTTCCATTAATGCGTTTTTTCCCGCGTGTGCGGTGCTAAAAAAGTTTTAAATTCTCAACTTCCACAGCGGACAAGCGCGGAAAAAGCAAATTGTGTATGCGCAAAAACGTTCGCTCCGCCCACGCGGGAAAAAACGCACTAAAGGCCGATTTCCATTACTTCGTTTTTGCCCGCGCGGGCGGAGCGAACGTTTTTGCGTATGCTCAATTTACTTTTTCGCGCTTGTCTGCTGTGGAAGTTGAGAATTTTCAACTTTCTCAGCTCGTGCGCTCCGCCCACGCGGGGAAAAACGTAGTAATGGAAATCGGCCTTTACTTCTTAAGGCTGTTTTCCATACAGCGATCTTTTCCGAGCGAACTTAATTTCTATTGTTTATTCCGCGCGAATCGCGCAGGGAAAAGTTGAATTTTTTCAACATTTCCGAGCGGAATATGGCAATTAGCCAATCAGAACGTAAGAAAAAAAATTCCGAGCGGAAAAGATCGCTGTATGGAAATCGGCCTTTAAGTCATTGGTAAACTGAAAACGTTTAACTCATCACTTAAACATCACTTGGGGTGAACTCACTCTGGCAACTTGTGCATATATTTATGCTCATGAATGTAATTACAGTGGAACTCATATAATTCGAAAAATCATCTAAATCGAACAAATTTTTCGGTCCCCTCAGATTTCCTTAATAACGGGATAATCCTATAATTTGAAAATCATGTAATTCGAACAAATTTCTCGATCCCCTCAGAATTCTAATTACACGAGTTCCACTGTACTTGTTTGGTGTATAGGTTTGTCAGTTAAACCTTTACTTATATCACAGTCTGTAGAAAATAACTTGTGTCTATTTATAAAGACTAGGCTTATATCTACTTAATCGCTTGAAGAAGCAATAACAGACCCTCCAATCAATTTATTCCAAGTTGACTAGTTGGGGTTTTACGAGACAATATGAAAGATAATTAGTGTTCGAATGATACACTTTTTGTTTGCGTACCACTTATTATGTCTCTCTAATTTGTCGTTTGCTTGTCTGTATTCCTTTCACAAAACTTTAATAACGTATATGTAAAACATTCGAAATCTGTTTGAAAGTGTGATTGCCGTGCTCCCTCAATTGTGCCAAATATTTATGACCCTAATTGTAGTTTGTATGATTCTAATTTCAGACCCCAGACACACGAGAATATCTTGCGGTCACAAAATATTGAAAAGAATTGTTCAGAGTGATCAGTGACTTATTATACAAGTTCTGATTAAGATAAAATAACAAAATAATACATAAATCCTAATTAAAAGGTATTTGTTTTAACGTATCCGCATATACAAAGAAGCTTATTTTAAGAAAATACACTATGGTCAAGTGGTATAAAAATGATTTATCTAAACTGATGCCCTACATGTAAGTAAGTATATTTGTTTCGGAATAAAGTTTATGAATGTTTCTAACAAGTTCTTAAAGGTTTGTTTTGTTATTTTTATAGGAACTATTAATCTAAATGATATGCTGTTTTTGTGCGCGTTATATGAACGCGAGATAAATGCTGATTAAGCTTCTCTACGTTGCACGATTAAACCAAGATTACCTAAAAAAAACGACCTTTTGAAAGTATTTCAAAAACTATAAAAGATTGTTATATAAATGTTACATTTTGTACACGTTTATATTACCTCGCGGAAACGTTTTATGCGGTATTTTAAAGGTTTTTAACCGTTTCTTGCAGTATTTTTTTTTACTTGAGCATAGCGCCTTCTTATATGAAAAAGAGAAAGAGACCCTGGGGACGAGGTTGGTGAGAGGACTGGGACTTGTAACACGTGGATTGTGATTCTAAGTCTTTGCTCCTGTTACTGTGTTACAGCTCTACACGTGACGAATGTTAAGATGTTAATTTCCAGGATTCAAACATATTCCAAAATCGTTACGCCCATTTCAAATTTTTTACGCCCATTTCAAAATCGTTATTGGCCTGATGGATAAAAAAGTCCATCAGAAAACTATATTTTTTATTTCACCTCGGGATAATTTTCATTTTAAACATGTCGGTTCAGAAAATTGTTAGAAAGCGTTTTTACTGGCTTTTAAATTATTTGTACATAATCAGAAGTTTTCAGGGGGTAGTGTGCTTTTAGACATACTGTATCTATGTAGTATCTGTATATTAATTGTATGTGGAATAGTAGGAATCGAAAACAAAAATATTGTTATAAGATAAACCACAGATATGAAATCGAACGTAAAGTGGAATAAACCTTGGCATTGTAGAAAATCGCAAGCAAGTAAAGAGAACGCAAGTCTTAAGTGTGTGTGTGTGCGTGTGACCAAAGAAACAACTTAAAGGCTGTTAGAGAATAATACTTCTTATATTACTTTATTCAATAAAGTGCCAGTAAGTGGTGGCCGCACTTTCAATAATGATTTTAATTTAAGTTTTTCAATAAATAAAATTACAATAAAAAGGCATATATATTAAAGGATGAAAATACATGAGAATTTATCGCATAATGTTGCTCTCAATGTTGTTTACTCTGATATCTTCGGCTATTTCAATATTGTGACATCAACTTCTTTTTTTTTCCTTTTTGCAGATATTTCACCAAATTGTATTGGAATACAGATAGCTGCTGCACCGAAAGACGGAGAAGCGAACAGTGAGCTGCTCGTATTCCTACAGTCCATCTTGAAATTAAAGAAGAATGAAATCTTTTTAGAAAGAGGAGCGAAATCAAGAACGAAAACAGTAAAGATAAATTCAGAGAAATTAACTGTTGAAGAAGTTCGACGGATGCTTCAACAGGAAAGTGACAGTTAACAGTGGAGAAATATAACCTTTGTGTTACAGCGATCCCTCTTTGTACTACTTTTAAAACTTTCTGCCAAACAACTGTAGCTGTGCTTTTGTTTTCCTGTCTGTGAGTTACATCCTAGTAGCGTACGTTGTGGTAATATATTAACCGTAGACGTAGTGAAATAATAAAATAAAATAAAAAGTTTAGCTACTTGGTGTAGCGTAGTTTGTACTACATATCAAAGTAATTCCGTACTTATACTACACCTATCAAACTAATTCCGTACTTGTACGCTAACATTAAAATGGCTACTACAATAGGTTGGTATTGGGAAGTCTTTTCGGATGCCGTAACATCTATTTTAACTATTCTGTACTTTGTGTTAAAATCGTGGGTTAATTTTGTTTACACGCCTCGTAAAGATTTACGTGATGAGATTGTCTTATTGACTGGTGCTGCTGGTGGGATGGGATCACTCATTGCTGAAAAGATGGCAAGAAAAGGTTGGTTACATCCTTGTCTACAACATTAATTTCGCGAATTTTCGTCAAAATTTCTAAAATGTGTGATCGCGAAAAGTTTGAGAAAGTTCGTTTTGCGAAAGGAAATGACCACGAAGAATTTGTTTGATTTTAATCTTGGTGGGATTTATCGGAGATTTGGGTGGAATCTGTCTTAATTACCGAGAGCGTTATGAATTAAAATTCGCGGGAATACTTTGCCTAAAAATAGCGAAACGGCAAAAGTTTCTAACCTCCTTTCCGATAGCTACGTTCTGTAAACGTTTTCTCATTTTTCTATCTTGAAGAAGAAACATGCGAAGAAGGAGGAGTATTTAACAAACAATGTGTACTAGTACTTTTTAATGTTACTCGTAGGTTGTATAACGGTTTTATGGGATATTTTAATGTTACTCGTAGGTTGTATAATGGTTTTATGGGATATTGATGAGTCAAGAACGGAAAAATTGGCCCAATCTCTAAATAAGTTAATGAACAAAAAAGTTGCGCATCCGTTCAAGTGTGATATTACAAACCCAGATGAAGTAGAGAACGTTTCAAGACTCATTATACATAATGTTGGCCATCCAACGATTCTCATAAACAACGCTGGCGTTGTGGCGGGGAAATACTTTAACGAATTAAAAAGAAACGATATCACGAGAACGTTTAATGTGAATGTACTCTCACATTACTGGACGGTTAAACAGTTTCTTCCACATATGTTGGACACAAACCATGGACATATTGTCTGTGTCTCTTCCATTCTTGGTTTGGACTCGATTGCCGGTGTGTCAGACTACGGACCATCAAAAGCAGCATGCATAGGATTTATGAAAGCTGTCCGACAGGAAATCAGGTTACTAGGTAAGTACTCTTATGTGGAATTATTTTCAACATTCTAATTTTCTAATTTTTTGCGATATATCTTGATAGTTTTTACTTTTTCGCGATTTTTTTGGTTTTAAATTTTTAACTTTTCGATTGTTATTTTGCCATTACAAGCAAGAGTTGCAAGGGAAAATGGTTGCCAATAATTTCGTGCTTCGGCATTTTACGTTGTTTTTTTGCAATATTAGATTTCGGTATGTTTAAAATTATTACACGAAAATATTAAATTATTTAAAGTATTCATTTTCTTTCTTGGAAAGAAAATTTCCATTAAGTGGAACGCATGTGAATCTTTTCAGATAATTGATTTATTACTACCTACGTCATTCCTATTTCTATCATATAATTCAATGGAACGTCTTCTGTTTGCTTGGAACTATTTGTTCACATATACCTCATATTATCAGGGTTGCCAACCCCCCTAAAAATCCTAAAATATCCTAAAATTTGTCGAGGTCTCCTAAATATCGTAGAATATCCTGAAGTTTTGTAATAAATATTCAAATTTTCTAACGTTCTCTTAAAAATGAATATCTCAGCAGCTGAATTCAGAAATTAATTTTCATCTTTTAGGTTTCCAGAGCAGCTGGTATTTAGAGATCTTCCACCTTGATGGTTCACATATATTGTCATGCTTAGTTTTCTTGACTTGATAAAATATCTTCCTAGAAACTCCTAAAATTTTACCTTGATTTTCGTGACCCCGCACCAAAACCTAACAAATGCCTAAATTTTCTCCTAAATATCCAAATATTTCCATGCATAATTTCCAGTAAGTGAAAATCCGGCAATGGTATCATTGACGATCTTTTCAACGATGTTGTTTTTTCAAAGAAAGACGAATTCATTTTGTCTTTCTATTCTTGAAGTATAATCATTCTACTGAAAGAATATTTATATCAACGCAAATAAAATTTTCATTTTTAATTAACCAATCAGCCTTGTCGTTAGATTTTTTCTCAAGTCGCGTATTTTGGAAGGTCTTGCTCAGTTATTTTTGCTTATTGGTTGTAGAGTTGTTTTTCTATCGTCGTCCTTTTCGTTTATAGGTTATCTCCAAATAACCAAAAATGTAGATGTGAACTATTTAATGCACAACCATAGCTTCTGGTTATATGAAACTTCCCATTGAAATATAATTTATCAGCTTGTATCAAATTTTTTTTACTTAACCTCCTGGAAAAAGTAAAATCGCAAAGAAATAACCACTGATTCGATTCCTTACCGGAGGTACTATGCATTAAAGGTTAAACAACTCCGGACATTTTCTCTAGATAGGAAAAAATTGTGACGGACGCATGCGCGAGGTAAAGTAAAAAAAAAATTGACAATGATTTTACCTGTGTGAAGAAAATGTACCGCAGTGGAGAGAACCTAATATTGTTAATTTCTCCAGTACTTATTTTTAAAAACTTTATATTTTTAGGGAAAGATAATGTTTTTTGCACGACCGTGTTACCGTATCATACAAACACTGACATGTTTAAAGGGTGTGCAGTACGGTTCAAACGGTTTCCGCTCTTAAATATCCAATGTCCGAATTACGTCACCGATAAAATAATCCAAGCAATTGAGAAGAACCAAATTACGTTATATGTACCAAGAATATTGTACGTTGCTATCATCCTCCTCAACATTTTACCTGATCGTGCTTATGATGTTCTTTACGACTTCCTGAGAACTAATCAAGCCATGGAAACATTTGTAGGACACGAGAAGAAGGACAAGTAAATAAACTGCTTCCATTTATGTCTTTATATGTTTGCCTCATAGAGTGTAAAAGATTGAGTTTTTATTTTCGCGACGGATTTTTACTTCATTTTCAGTGTTTTAGTTTTTTTTAAATTTCGCGAATCGTCTCAAATTGAAAATTTTGTATTTTAGTGAAATCCTAAAACTAAGAAATTTAAGTTTTTTATTTCGTACTAAGCAGTTTGAGAAGCTCTTCCCTAAAACAGTACATATAACTAAAACCAAATACTAGAAATGAACTTTCTCATCATAGAAACAAGTTTTTTATTACGAAAGCATCCTTGGTGAAAATATTACGAAACGCATCATTTTTGAAAGAATTTCGTTTATTTTTATTTTCGCGAACTCGGGCTTACCGAAAAATTTCGGAGGATTTTAATTTCGCTAATTTGTTGTCGAATCGCGAATATTAAGACTCACGAAAATATAGACTTTTAAGGTATATACCGTGTATGAATATTTACCCTAATTAGCGTCAGCCTGCATAAGCGGCGCTCCTGGAGTGGAAAATTAAATAAGCGCCGCACTAAAAAAGCGGAGCGGTATTCGTGTGAATGAAGATAGATACTACTTTCCAGAAATTAGTAAAAATTTAAGTTGTATTTTGTAATGAATTTATTTTATGACCTAACTCCTCAATAAATAATCTGCTTTTTCTTAAAATGTGATATTCGTGCGGCCATCAGAAATCATTTTACCTTTATTTATATATGCACGGTTAACACTAGATTTAAGTACATGCAGTCACAGCCTCGTTTTCACGAAAAAACTAATTTCTTTAAACAAGTGTAGAAGCTGCAATAATTATACTTTGATGCTAATAAAACTTTTCAAATTTATGTTATTCTTTTATCAGTGACTTCGAATATGAAATCCATTTTTTCTGAAAATAAAGTGTAACTGATTTGCAATTTTTGATGACATAATTTCTGATGACGTAATTTCTGGAAAGGAGAATTTTATTTTAACCTTATAATGCTGGATACTCCCCCTGCCTATTTTAATTTCCTAAAGGCTGATTTCCACTGCATATAAAAAGTCGCGCGCCCGACTGAATTCTGCAATTTGATTGGTTCTTCGAAGATGTCGCGCGCAAAAAGTAGAAACCTTTTCTACTTTTTGTCAGAGCGCACGATTTAAACAATTAAAAGGGGATTCCTAAAGCAGTCAGGCGCTTAGCGATTTCAGTGGAAATCAGACTTAAGGAACCCTTATAATTTATGAAAGATCAGGGGGACATCTATTACCAACTTTATAATTCCTTTTATTTCCAATTATTACTACCCCTGAAAAAAGCAAAACAGTAAAGAAAGAAATATAGATTTGAATAACTTCCGGGGGACATCATCGCTATAGGGTTAATGTAGGAATTTTTAAAAATTGAAATAAGCTAGTTAGATTGATGTTAAAGAAGCAAACATCACTTAGGAAATGTTGACATTGTCAAACAGGAAGTTATCTATTCATTTAATTTGTTTCATTGTAACAGGGTGACCACTCTAGCTGGAAAAGACCTTTTTTGAAAAGCTGAACCAGAAAAGCTGGAAAAAGTAATTATTGGTCACATCACAATTTTAAAATTGTAATGTGTTAGTAATATAGCTATAGGACTGGATGGTGCAGTAAATATATACATAAGGACTTTCTTAGCGAAATTTTATAGGCCTCTAAGTTTATTATCATTTTATATTATTTTATTAAATTATTTTGCGTTAGTATTATTTACTAAATTATAAAAATTTTTATCATGATGTATATTCCATACTTTGAGCATGTGATATATATGTTTGTGAATAACAATGATATGTGTGGTTATATAATACCTACCTCAATTCCCGATTTCTTGTTAACCGGGGAATATCGAGTACACTCCTCTCGAGTCGATATTCGTTGGGAAAATTAGGTGTTGTCGGAACTTTTTCATTTTATGTCGATTATTTTTAAATTCATGATAATTGTTATGCCCTATATTTGCTTAAATTTATGCACTGCCCGCCCCGTCTCCCACTCCGCCAGCTGAAAGTTTTTTAACTTTGGAGATTAATCCCCAGAAAACAGAAATTTCTGCTCCAAAATGTGAAATGAAGTGGAAATTGATCTAACGAATGAGAGTCAAAATGTAAACAATTAATGACAACAACACCTGATCTACTGATATTCATAGCAGTTGCAAATAGCAGTTGTCCTTTACTGACGCGTTTCATCCTGTATATATATATATATATATATGTAGAGTAAATAAATATAAGTAGCATGAGCAGGACTAGATTCCATTTGCATATAAGAACGACCTGCTGGTATTTCGCCATCATTACACTCTCATATGCAGAGGTCTTAAGAGAACACTGATTTCGTGGGTGATTTTGTGAAAATGGGCTTTCCTCCACCTTTTCAAAATTTCATCATATGTTCTTGACCCTTTAGTGCATAGTGTCCCCGGAGAGGTATCAAATAATTGGTCATTTCCGTGCTATTTTGCTTTTTTCAGGGAGTTAATTATTGGAAAATATAAAGAAGAATTTCCATTAAGAACGTTCGCGCCCGCTCTATTTTCAGGCGTTTTCTGTTGTTCTAAGACGCGCACGGAACGCTGAAAAGTAGAACTTGTTCCTATTCTTTTCGCGAGCAACTTTTAAAGAGCCAATCAGACTTCCGCAAATGATAGTGGGAATCCGCCTTAATGAGGCAATAACAAAGTACTTAGGACAACTTAACATATTCCTTTTATTTAAATATCAATCATGACACATTTGTTACTTGTCATCAACATCGTCGTCATAAGCAAGTGATATGTAACGGTATTCTTTTTTCCAGCCGCACGAAAATGCATTAGATAGTTCCCCTTTGAGAATATGGAAAGCATTATGGAAGCCATGTTTCGTTGTCAACAACAACAATTTCAATGTCAACAGCATCAACATAGTTACCAGGAAAAAACAAGATAACATAATGCATATAAGATTCATATCTGTCATTGTCCTGTTATCAGATATCTTCGCGTTACTTGTAGAGCATTCAATAACATTCCCTTCTTGATAAGGGTATCGAAAATCTTTCACAAGAGCTCTTTCCTGACACATGTGGTAAATAGATAAACGGCATACGCCACTGTAGTCGATATCAATAACATTTGAACAGTTCGGTGCAAGAGGTATGCTCCATGTTCCATTATCTCGAAGGTAGTTATACATGTTACTGTGAGTTAAAAGATTTATGTTGGGGATGCATGAAATATTCGCAACATAATGTGCAATAGTTCCTTTGTGTGTAAGCGAGATTATGTTTCCTGCACCTCGAGACAGAGAAGTTGTTAGAACCAGATCTTTACCGATATATGATTTACATTTCTCCAAGAATGTACCTTCTAGATGTGTTCGAATTGTTGTTTTGCATTGAGAAATGTTTTTGTTTTCGTTCTTGATCCATTTAGAAAACGTACATACATGTTCAAATTTGTCCGGATGACGCTGCACGTATTGTCTGGATATCGTGAGTACATATGCTATGATACGTGTCTTACCCGCAGCAACAACAACATGTTCTTTGGCATGGTTAATAATTTTTAATGATTTACAGGAAAGGAATTGTGTGTATACAAGTTCAGTCTTTGTAGGATTTTCAACGTTTATATATAAACGCCCTTGTCTCAAATCTTTTACACCTGGCCTGAAGGTCCACGAACATGGCCTTGTTGAATATGAGAGGGGAAATTGTTTTGCACTTACCAAGAGTATAACCATTAGTTTCAGTAACTGTCCTTCCATGACTTACCCATGTTGTTTGGGTTTTGCTTTGTTTTTGCACTGACGCTAAACACTGATTTGACGTTGAATTATGCGTTTTGACATTAATTTGACGTCACTCTTTCTCTTTTTATACTCTCCTTCGTTATAAAAATATGAAAAGTTTGTTTTAAGCTACGTGTGACGGATATACATATAGCAGCTTTTACAAACATTAATAACCATTTGCAAGTTTTAAATATGCTATAAAAATGCCAGTAATTCTAAGAATACGTTCTTATCGTAAAGTACCAATTGTACATTCTATAGTAAAGTTATTTCCACCAACCTCGTTCGCAAATTGTTGCACCGAAAGAAAAAAGAAGGCTGGGTACGGGATTCTGACTTCCGCTAACTCTCGGGAAATATTCTGATTTCCGCTAACTCTCGGAAAATATTCTGCAATTGAAAATCGGCCATTTGTTCAATATATAGTTAGATACTTTCTAGTGGTCTTAGAAATGGTTTTTAGTTGGTGATAATTATATGCCGAGAATCGTGTGTTATTTCTGTAAATTTATTAATAAAAATGCTTGATGCGAAATTGTACTTTATACATAAAAATTAAAGTTTATGTATTAATTTGACAAACGTTAAGAGTTTTCATATTTCTATGTAATGGTTTTCATGGTGTTTGTTTTCCTTCGTTGAATATCATTCTAACAGCATGCTAGTACTTATTATGTAGTTTTTTTAATACACCTGTCAGACTTGAGAGGCTACCATTTTGAATAATTTTTCTAAACCCGACAGCAGATTTGAATTCCTCGTCGAAGAATAAGCCAGCATACAAAGTTTCAAAAGCATATCTGTACTGGAGGTAATTTTATGGCGTATTGAAATCTAGAAAAATAAGAAGACTCTGACCGTGAAAAATATTGGAGGGGTAGTTTTACATTTTTGTTTTTAGCCTATCATGAGGTTTCCACAGGCTGACTGGTTTCAAGATTCGATTTAATTAAGCAAGAAGAAAGAACCGTTTTAGCTCCGGATTTTTTTCTACAATGCGATAAAGCAAGCATACAACTACCGCTGTTAAAATTTATGGACGTTTTGGTTCAATAATTGTTCGTATTTTTACAGAAATCTAGCAACCGTTGTTGGCATACACTGCATTTGTTATCATTTTGTTCTTCTAAAAAATGACATTTACCACTGTAGTTTTCTTGAAGTATAGTTACTGTAGCCTCATCACCATATAGTAGGAAGTTAAAATTATATTGGTCATAAGTTCTACGGTGTGTTTTACTGCAGAGTAAATAAGAGAAGAAAAGTTAAAACTAGTCTATATCATGAGCAAAAACATAATATAATTTCTTCATAACTGTTGTACTAAAATTTTGCATATTCTACTGAAGTCAGCAATGTATCACAAGACTAAACGCGACATAGTGATTATCTGTTACCAAGTTTCGTTAAGAAACCATTTACGGTTAGGACGTTATGGAGTAGGGCATTTTGCCCCCCCCCCAGCCAAAAATCGTTAAACATGACCCCCAGCCAGAATAGGGTTAAACACTTCACCCCCCCAGATTTTATTTCTGGTATGCGCGATAAATACAACGTAAAAGAAACGTTACAGCCACCTTTAATGTTGGAATTTCCTACTGTGTTTGTCCGATCCTGAAATTTGATACTGAGGCACAATCGAAAACTGACACTTTCTAGTAGACCTATAGTCAGTAGGGACAAGCTTTAGAGCAGCAGATGTTTGTTTGTTTGGTTTGGTTTGTGCTTGACCATATTATATTGGCGTAGTTCATGTAGCTATGCACGAATGAGTATAATAGAGAACTTTTAGACATTTTTAAAGATATTTAACTTTGGTTAATATACCTACATTTTTTGCTATTTTAGTTCTATATTTGACTAATACGATTTCTCCATGTTAGGTTTTCATCAATTAATAGCCAAGAAACTTCATTGTGTATTCTCTCTTAAGTTTCAAATTATTTATTGTTAAGTCTGGAAGCTTTAGAGGGATATCATTAGTTATTGATAATTTATGGGGAAATGGGAATTTTGTCTTCCCTACATTTAGAGATAATTTATTTGCATCGACCTATTCATTCCACGTGTTTGAATTCTTTGTTCATTGTTTCGTATTGTACATTGATTTTTTCGTTAGAAAAAAATAAATTAGTATCTTCCTCAAACAAGATCGTATTTAGAAGTTTTGAAGATTTATATAAATCAAAAATAAAAGCGGTTTCAGAATTGACCCTTGTGGAACTCCACAAATAATTGTTTCGTTATTGGTTTTATTTTGTCCATAAGATATAAGTTGCCTTCTTGATGAAAGGTAGCTGTCAAACCATTTTAGGTTGGTATTTTTAATCCCATAGTTGTGAAGTTTTGCAAGTAAAATATTGTGATACGCAGTATCAAAACCAGTGTGGATTTATTTTCATTGAATGATTGTAGAAGGAAGGAAGTTGCTTGCGGAACGCAGCCACACCAGAAACGTGAAGGGGAAGAAAATAAAATATGTGTATATTAATGTTATTTTCCAATTTGTCCCCAGGGCTTCTTTTCCTTTTTTTACACGAGGATAGACTTCCGATACCAAAAAGAGAAAGAGACCCTGGCAACGAGGTTGCAATTTGTACTAATTAATCAATATGCTCACACAAAAACTTACTTCATTTTTGATAAGTTCAAATTCAAAACTATGGTTTTGTTGACAATTTTGAACAAATGCATTATTTCATTATCGGTTTTAGCAGAAATTTCCGCAACGATTTAGTGTTAAAGATATTTATATATATATATATATATATATTCAGGAAGGCTGTAGTTTTCCCACAAACTTTGAGCGTTAAGTAAACGTGTTCATTTCGAGAGACACAAAATTCTGCACTCCGCCTATACAGGGACCGAGAATTGCTAAGAACTAGCTCCTATTTAATATTTTATTATTTTCTAAAAGAGAAGAAATGCTATGTTAAATATCAACATAGAAATTTTAAAAACTCGAGGATTTTTTTCAAATTTTAGCAAAATTCCAGGATTATTTTCAAACTGGACTGGTGGCAACCCTGTTTAATACTGGGAAGAAAGATTCTTCCGCTAAATTTCAGAAATTAGAATTCCGCGAAATATTCAAGAAGCGGTCAACCGCAAAAGTTTATTCCCGCGAAAAAAATGTAAAAAATCCAAATGTTTGTCTAAATTTGGTTGGAACATAAACCTGATATACTTTGGAATGTAAAGGAGTTAATAAAAGAAATGCAATGTATAATTATTCAATCCAAAGACGACTCTCACTCGGACCGAGAGATCGATGGTCCCCACGACTTCTTTTCCTTTTTGTACTTGAAGATAGCGGAAGAATCTATCCTCAAGTAAAAAAAGGAAAAGAAGCCCTGGGGACGAGGTTGGGTACGTTGTATATTTCGAGAGGTTTTTTTTATATGAGTAACAGGATGCTTTTGTTGCGAAAATAATATCTCCATGAAATAATGACTTTTTTATTTTTCCTTCTAAAATGCAATCGGTGAAATCTTTGGAAAGCTTCATACCGCGAAAATAAATACCAAATATTTCGCGAAAATTTCTTCCTTAAAAGTACATTTAAAAAAATGTTATGCACCATTCTAGAACCCTTTTAGCACAAATTTTCTATTTTCATTGAAAAAATTTCCATGTTACTAAATACACCTATAGCGCTTAAGAGGCTACCATTTTGAATTTTTTTTTCTGTTTCTGTAACATTACAACCGACAGCAGGTTTGAAATCCTCATCAAAAAATAACACAGCATTCATAGTTATCAAAAGCATATCTGCACTGAAAATAATTTTATGGCGTTTTCAGATCTGGAAAAATAAGAAGACATTAACCGTAAGATGATTATATAAAAATAAGAAGACATAAGATGATTATATGGTCAATAGGCGTACAAATAACAACTCTCTTGCATGACGTATATATTTTGCTACTTCACCTGTGTATACTTGTAACAATAATATCTGTATCATATATGATACGCGGTTGTAGTAATATTGTAAAAATTGTGGTACCAAAGTATAAAAATATTTACTTTACCATTTCTAGAAAAGCACAATTCATAATGCATCACTAAAATGTCTAGCAAATACAAAACCCTCTCCTCTCAAAATCTGTGCCCTATTTCTAATGTCAAGCTTAAAAAGGTCAAGATAATACGGTTTATGGCCGTTTTAGGCAATCTAGAAAAAATATATTTCTTTGGAATTTACTTGGGAATCCCCTCAATCCAAAAATCGTTCCTACAGGCCTGCACGATACTTATTAATGCTGTAATAACTCGTTTTTATACTAACACAAAACGACAATGCCCTTTCTTAAGATACATACCTCAACTCCTGTACGATAATTAGTCGAAATATATCCTACCTCCTGGAAAGTGGCATTTACGAACTTTTAACACTTTAAAATGCTTGACCTCCTAGCTATGATAATTTTATTTCTGAAAACCCTCATAAACTTTTGAAAAACTAGGGGGTTTATCAGTTTAGTATTTTCAATAGTTAACCCCCTTGAATAGGCAAAACAGAAGAGCAACAACTAATGATTTCACTCATTTCCAGGGGGCGTGCATTAATTAAATGGTTAAGGGCCTATAATTCTACCTTTATATGGGTTGCATACGAATATAAAATGGAATAGCCCATTATTGCAAACAATAGACTTTTTCTGGCATGGTACGTTTAAAATCTCGTTCACAGGGTCTTTCTCAATAACGACAGAAGCACATACTCCATTGGAAAACGATCCTGGGAACAAGATTGGTTCATAAGGAATTTTATATAAACAATAAATTAAAGAAAATTCATCTTAGCCGATATTAATGTAAATGATGTTGATGCAACAAAAATCTTCCAACCTCTACCACCAAGAAGCTGATTTCCAGACCTTTTTGTCTATGGACTTGATTGAACCTCTTTTACTTTTTTGGTACAAGTGATCGCCCTCCGATATAAAATTAAAAAAAGAGATCCTGGGTACGAAGTTGGACCAAATTCTATCAAGAGACACTGCTCAATTCCTGCTGAGATACGGCGCATAAACTTTGAAAAATGCGATTTTTTTTACAGTGTTCCGTAGTTTTCTAATGGTTCAGTCAAACTATTACTGAAATAAAATATACATTGGTGGCTGTAAGTGTTTACAATAATAACATAAGATCAGGACACTATCTAACCACCAGTAAAGACAGCGCCCGAATAGGACAAATTATCCTGAAATCTGACCTGTATTTGGATAAACTTGACATCTGACCTGTATTTGGATAAACTTGACACAAATGAACAAAGTTATTTATTGAAAGGAAACGTTTTATTTGGAAACCCTCTTTCGTAAAGTCTCATAATTAAATTATGTACAAACTTCTTTAAAAATCGATATTATACATGTTGGTACAAATAATTCTCCGTAAGATTTTGAAAGAATTTATATCCGAGATCAATACAAGCCATTTCCCTTCTGTTTTTCATAAACTAAAATTAATTACATATCAACAAACCAGGAAATAGTTCTGTCAAGAGCTCCCATATTACCTGGAGAGGTTAGTTACTGTCATGCACATAATATAATGAGACAAGGGGCCAAAATAATCAAAATGAGTCCAACGAGCAATGAAGTAGTGTCTATAAAG
This sequence comes from Bythotiara depressa, assembly GCA_027564595.1. Taxonomy (NCBI): domain Eukaryota; kingdom Metazoa; phylum Cnidaria; class Hydrozoa; order Anthoathecata; family Bythotiaridae; genus Bythotiara; species Bythotiara depressa. The sequence continues at coordinate 10,670 of JANTOQ011037545.1, read as the reverse complement.
AATCTCCTAGTTAAACTTTTTCAAATTGGCTGTTGACTTAAGACGAGTGGATATTTGGTAGGTACTGAGGAACTGTTGCAAAATTTGGGTGCCTCACTTGCCTCCCGTCTTGAAATGGAAACATCGATGAATTAAGAACACTTTCCATTGTGTTAGATAAACATACACGGACATGTGAACGAGCTTCCCGTCAACACATAGCCCTATTCTAATTTTATGGACTCCACCGAATAGGGAGGGAACATGAAAAGGGCCAAAAAACGCAAAAGTCTAATTTATTTTGTGCAGGACTTTAGCTCCCATATTACCTGGTCTAAACATATAGTTTTTTCGAGTCTAGGCTCCATTTATATTAGCTCCGTTTCCATTTAGCTATTTAACTTGTTGCAGGGGTATAGATACACGGACGTAAGAACTCATATCATTATGCGCCGACTGAAGTTATTAACAGGCCATTACATATAGAAGAGCGATTTTCACAAAATTCCTCAACTTCTTAACATTTCTTTTTTACACAAAGTTAATTTTTGTTATGTTCGTAACATACACAGAAAATTGAGGTTACCATGGGCTCATCCTGTTCAAACGAATAGAAGTGACATCCACCCGAATTTCAGGAATTGTTTTTTGATATTGCTTGCGTGCATGGGAAACTAAGTCCAAAAAACAAGTATATCTAATTATTCACATTAAAAACTGAAGAGATAAATGGCGTGTTCCAGCGAACACTCCTATATTAGAGAGGTTATCAACCGAGATTCTACGACGTAAAAGATTCCAACATCGTCGTAGTAGAAATTCGGCAACCAAATTAGTAGTTAAGCAAAACAAAACATTCAAAATGGCAGATTTCTATCACCCTGATCACCTACGCAGGAAGATTTGTCTTTATTGCTTCTTAAAACCATAACCAACTACTGTACATTCGGCGTACATATCTGCGACGAGAAATCCGCTGTTTTTACGTTGTAGATTTTCTACGACGAAGCTGGGCAACATACAGGTGAGAAATATCCTACACAACCGAGGATTCCAGAGCTCCTTCGTCGTCGTCGTAGTAGAATCTTGGTTGCTTAACCTCTCTATTAGGACCAGAAGGTGACAACAAACACGTATACACATACAAAACATCTCATAAAATGTCACGTGACTGATCAATTGATAATTGCATTAACCCTTTAATTCCCGAATATACCTCCTGTCTTTTGTAAATTTCTCATTGAAAATCTTTATAATTTTATGAAGAATCAGGGGGTCTTATCAGCTTCTTTACAAGCTTTATTTTATCTTGTATTTCCAAAAATTAACCCCTGGAAAAAGCAAAATAACAAAGGAACGACTATACATTGGGTTCATTTCCGGGGGAAACAGGCACTAAAGGGTTAAAATACATAAAACATAGAAAACGTTTCATCTTTTTAAATTATGCACAACGCAATTTCCCCCATAATTAACCTTAGAAAATTTCGTATTTATGACTTGGTCATTATAAAAATTATATTTGCCAAATGTTGTCCTAAATGTTTTTGTCTGAATGTTAGTTATGTACCAAATAATTGTACCTGAATATTTTGAAGTCAATATATCATAAAATATATAAATAATAATAATAATAATAATAATAATAACATCAACAAAAATAGTAATAATAATAATATAATTGGACAGTGGTTTTTCGTTTCAGGCAACACTGAAATAACAGTAACTAATGTCAGTAACTATTCGACAGACAAAAATAAATGGACAAAATAAAAGGAAGCAAAATACGTAACACAAAATAGATTTCCATAAAAAATAAACACAAAATTTCGCCTAAATATCTTCCACCAGAGTACATCCTTAAAATGCCTCACGGTAATAAAGACAGTCAAACCTGTTAAGAAAACCACTCTAATAAGATTCTGTTAGAGAG
>JANTOQ011033101.1:0-17466 GCA_027564595.1 Bythotiara depressa | reverse complement strand
TTTACAAAATATTTCAGACCATTTTGTTAAAATATCGGCTAGATAATCAAATAAAATGTTTACTCCATCTAAACATGTCTTTCCTTTGCTCCTTCCCTTCAGCCATTAAAAATCTCCATCTTGTTTTACCGAATAGCGCATAACAATAAAATTCCAAAGTTGCTAAACTTGGTTTGATTTTTTAAAGTTTGTATTTTATAGTATGCAAGATGATTTGGTGTGAATTTTGCATGCCGTGATTCTTCCTCGTGGCTTTTAATTTTTACTAAAAGGGGGGTCCAAACTTGTACAGTGAGCAGTGATTTCAGTTTGATGTATCGAATAGGCTGTAATCGATTTCATTCCAACATAAAATTCAAAATCAGAATGAAGAAAGTTTACAGAAATTGTTTGCACATGTGTAATGATCTGGCCATAACTTTATTAAATAGCATGTTCTGGGTTTCCTTTGTAATTCACTAACACCAACATAAAATTCCCACCAGAAAGGGGATGAGTTATGGCATGAACGAATTAGCGCACGCGCATGTGTTGGTCCCCATTTTAGAAATAGCAGGGGTGGAAATAAGGAGGATTTTATCTGTCAGACAATTTTTCTTCCATCAGGAAGTAGTTAATGTGCCAGAAAATATTTTTAAATGAATGTCAACGTACACCTATTTATGAAAGTTTGTGTACCTTGTACAAACTAAGGCCACATCTACGTACTTCATAAGAACTTCAATGTGTACGGTAAAGAGGAATATTAGTTAGCTAGATACAAAGGGAAATATTTGAAAATTACTTTTGTGGCACTTATTTAGCACTAGGTATGAAGGGAAATGCATTGAAAATAGCATTAACGGCACTTATTTAGCACTAGATATATAGGGAAATGTGTTGAAAATTACATTTGTGGCACTTATTTAGTGCTAGATACGAAGGGAAGTGAGCTGAAAATTACGTTCTTGGCACTTATTTAGCACTGGATATGAAAGGAATTGCGTTGAAAATTATATTCATGTTTTAATATCGATTTGACTGAGTTGCAGTATTCTTTTCTACCCTATTAAGCTGATATTTTATGTCTAACAATTATTGAGAACTTTTATAACCCCCTGCCACCACGTGCACTTTAGAATTGAAGATTCACTTCGGAGCAAGTAATTATTAAAAGCTTTGCTTCAACATGACTCTGGCATAGATGTCTACGAAAGTTGCAATTGATTAAGGCCAATGGGTCTTAACATGTCTTCGGGCCTTGCCATGAGCAAAAAGGCCCCAGAGCGACCGATTGCTCGTGTGTTCAAACTTACATGAGTGTTATCGCTCTCTAGTGTGCTGATTTACAAATAACAATAGGGGTGTACTGCATCCATTATTAATCAATTAAATAATTATTAAACATACATTTTGTTTAATAATTATTTAAAAATAATTTAATTTAAGGGGAGTATGTCAAATTTAAAAGAAAAACTTAATATAATTCCGTCAAACAGGCTTCTCATTTTAGAAAATAATGGTAACGTGGTAAAACACATACGTGAACTTCTCCAGATGCGCGATCACGTAGCATACCTAAAGTTTTCACGTGCACGGTTTGATTTTCACTTATTTTTCAAAGTAATACATATATTCTGTGTTTTGTTGTTTTTGTATCCTTATTCCTACCTGTAATGTATTGCTTTCTAAAATTCACGAATCGGTCTTTTTCTTTCTTAAAAAGTCTACAAAGGTTTACAATAAACTATTCTGGATACAAACTGTAATTGAGAAGCATGCAACTGCATTCGTGCTCTTCCACATGCGACTTTTAAGCGTTGTATTCTATTCTGTCTTTCAATTTTATTGTCTACTAAAACATATATACATCAAAAATAGTATTGTTCTAATAAGAAATATCTGCTCACTTTCATGTAGTTGTAATCCATCTCTGGTGTTTTTTTTCATCATTTCTGCTGAATAAATACCATTATATCGAAAATGAACATTAGATAAAGTATGAATTCAAAATTCAAATTTTTTTTTTCCTTACTAACTCTAATTCCTAATAAAAATCAGAAATTGTTCAAAATGTTATTTTTTCACTCATTAAATATCTACGATGAAGAGTTAGCCACCTGAGAATTATGTAATAACGCACGTGCCTGTTGAAGAAAAAACAAGACATTGAAATCAATTTAATTTTGAATGAACTTTCAGCATGATATCGCAATAATCTAAGTCTGTATATAACTGGTGAAGTTTGTTGTGGAATTTACATTAAGAAAATATAACTCCCGGCAGCTCGAAAATTGTAGGTGTTTAAGTACCTATCAAGTTTTTTGCTTTAACGAGATCGATCGATCAATTGTTTATTTCTGTTATTTTTTCATTGATTATGTCACGCCAAAGCACATGTATACTTCCTTTTGTTGAAAGTTTAATAGAGCCTGGGTTTGAGGTTGTTTTTTTAAAAGTTGATTAACTGTCTTTCGAATTAAAAAATGTTTTAAAGGTGAACACACGATTTAACGAAGATAGGTAAACTTGAGAAAAATGGTGAAAAAACCAGCAAAACTGTCTACTGTGAAAATAGATCTTGAGCATTGAAAAAGAAAAGAAAAATAATAATTAATCGAGCAGTAAATAGAATAAAAGAAGAACACGCCACACATACAAACAAAAACAAGAACAAAATTGATAAAGCAATATATACAAGATTAAACCATAACAGCTGGAACATTTATAACTTTCTAATCTGCTTATTTATAACTTTCTAAAGGCCATTGAACAAAACTTCCAAAGAGAAGAGCGGCCTATAGAAAAGAAGGCTATCAATTATTGTGGACTTACAAAATGACTATTCTGTTGCAAGGTAAACGAGCTTATATATATTTAACGTAATGAGAAGTTGATATTAAGAAATAAATAAACCAAAAGTTTATTGTATGATTTAGGAACGCAATGATTCACGTACATCGGTGTTTTCATGTGTGACGGCATGCAGGAACGTGACCACATGCCTCAAATGAGAAGCCTGGTCAAACTGACGTTAAAATGTATTTATTTACTTTCCCTCATCTAACAACCTTTTAATTTTCTCTTATAAAAAAAAATGTCCCCCGTTTTAAATAAATTTTAAAAGCAAAAGAATCTAGAGTCTAAAATTAACTTTCCGCTCTCCGTGTATGTAAGTAAAAAAAAACCAACGAGTTTGAGACGAAAAAGATCATTTGTGAAGGAGTGCGTTTTATAAATCATGTCTATGTAACAAAAAAGACTGATTGTGTTTCAATTTAGAAACAGGAAAAAACTTTGTTAACATTGGCGGCATGTGGTTAATGCGTTCGATGATGAAGAAATAGAAGATTAAAAACACAACAAAACATTAATTCTTGCATAGTATGATGCATCATATAATTTCCAATAAAACCACATGCAAAAGTACAAACTTTTCATTTAACTCACAAAACATTTTAATGACATTGGGTTGTAATTATATAATTACATGCATTTACATTGTAAAAGAGTGTTTATTTTATAATATTGAACGAAGTTTCTCTTACTAACCTACAAATAGTAGGGATATTTAGTCGCTCATCTGCCCGTTTTGTATTTTCAATCTCCAGAGCAATTTTGTGCGCGTCCCCAGTTAAATGTCTATTAACTGCAAATTTTGTTATATTGTTTGTGCCTTTAGCAAATCGGACCATAGCGTCTGTCATGGCTCCTCTACATTTTGGGTGTTGCAGGATTTGTTTTTTGTTTCTGGCACAAACTAAACACCAATGAAATTCACATACTTAGTACCATCCACATCGATTTCTGTCTTAATGCCAATAACACCACCTTTCTCCCAAGCATTGAATGTTGTTAGCTTAACACGATTTCCCTTCGTTGTCTTTTCTGACATCGTGAAAGAAGACACTTGTTATTTTCGTGATATAGTGGAGTTCAACCATCTGACACTTATATCAAATAAGCACAATAGAATGTGAGAAAATGCACGTGAACATTACGAGACTAATAAAGTATAAGAAACATTTCCACTTTGCTTTTCTAAACAACAATTTATCATGATGGCAGAATTATCATGATGGACACCTTTGAGAATGTTATTTTGCTAAATTTGTTTGTTGGTAATTATTCACGCGAGTGATTGAACACTCGTGCAAAGGAAATTTGCTAAGGCAAGGCCTGATCTTTTATAGCTAAAAATGAACTTAAAAAACCCAGGCATTCTCATAAATCACATAAATTAACTATAATTTATTGTTTACTACTCGCTTGATAATCACCAATGTTTTATAGCTTCATATATAAAAAAAGAAAGCAGAGTAAGAGTAAGGAGGGAAATGTCACAACAAACTGCCTAAACAGCGAAATCAAGAAGTCGATGACACTTGAGTCGATAATGTTTTTTCTTATAGTTACTTATTTCAGTAATTATAAATAATATTAAATATTAAAACAATAGACTCACAAGATTTATATGTGTGCATTTCTGGATTTTATTTATTTTCAGTGAAGTACTGTCGGACATTTTGTTGTTTTGAAAAATAAATACTGCCAGCAGTTTTTACTTGTCTGCCGGAAGAATTCTGATATCCAGCGGCAATTTTAACCCCTGAATAGCATGGTGGCACTAGAGCACAGATGGCACAGGAGCACAGTGGCATGGGTAGCACAGATGAAACAGGATTTAGCAAACTCATTTAAAATTCCTTTCTGGGGACAGTATGTATTTAATGGTTTTACATATTCTAGGATTTACACTCACAGTTAAATTATTTTATTTTATTCAGGTCTATGGTTCTGGATACGAAGTAGTTATTTTAGACAGCCATTTTAATCGTGTACAAATAATCAGTCATGAGGATTCTATTACTTCCATTGTAAAATGTATTGCCTGCTCCAGCAGTGATGGCAAGGTGAGTTATTTTTATATTCAGTCATCATGTTCTTATTTACAGTATCAATAACTCATGATAATGTGATATTAAAGTTGTTAATAAAAAGAAAAAGTAAATAGCTCTGTCAGACCTGTCTACAATGAAATAATCAAATGTTTTCTAGGCAATATTTAATCTAAAGAAAGTTTTTATATGTCAATATGATTTAAGTACAGCAAAATCTTTGACAAAAATCATAAATGTAAAAATAACAGCAACTCTGAAGGGTCAACCTGGCAAGATCGTGTTACAACTGATTGTAAATTACAACATGTGTCAATGATAAATATTATTGTATTACACCTCTCTAGCTTTATGAAATGTTTTTTATACAATACATGATTTTTGTTGAAGATATTTCTTATCTAATATTATGTGACTGCCTATGAATATGATTTATATTATTTTTATATGCATGTATATGTATTAAGTAAAATAATAAACAACAAAACTTGGTTGAATAAATAATAAATATATAATAAATTTAAATAAAATACTAAATTTAAAAAAGAGGAATAGAGGTCCTGTGCTGTTTTTTGTCATATGAGAGGAGGAAAATGCCAGGATGTACTACCAGACCTTGTGTTTATTTACAAAACATAAGAAAAAGTTAGTTGAAAATTCAGTCAGCCCACACACATATATATATAAGGAACATTAGTAATCACCCTTCAAAGAAATGTTATTTCAATTTACTTGGAGATGAAACATATTATCTATTTAACTTAGTATATGCCTCATTGTGTTACTCTTAAAGGAGAACTGAGGTTTGAAAAAATATATATATTTTTTGCCATATAATGGTTGATATTGCCATATAATGGTTGATATATATATCAGCATTAAAAAAAACAAAAACAATAATTGATAGTTAATTGGTAAAACAACAAAAATAGTGTGATCGCTCATGGAAACACAAGCAGTGTGATGTCATTTGCGTGAATCAAAGATTTTTTATCATAAAGATTGTAAAGTTGTTTATAACACGATGTACAGTATGAGAGTAAACTATATCTTAAAATACGCAGCGAAACTTCGGAAATATTATAATATTATAATATTAAAAAATTATATATATTAACAAGAACCTGAGTTTGTTCCATAGCCATTGTGCGCTTAAGTGATTCAGGTCTATTGAGGACTACCGTGCCATCCATGTTGATTTGGTCGTAAATTTTATGTGACAATATCGTTGGAAGTGCACCTAGAACAAGCTCCCTTTTCTTGAATCCGGAACATGAATGAAGCCTCAAATCTCAAATCTCTTTTGATTTAATTTCCATGGAAAAGTTCTTCACAATAAATTGTTTCTGCTTGCAATAAAATTATTATGAATTTCCCGTATTGTGAAGCTATCTAGAAAATCATAGTATTGGCCCACAGCCTACATAATGAAAGTCATAGTAGAAGCAGTTAAAAGTCACTCTCAATCAGATTTTAAACCATGAACATCGTAAAAGATTTAGTCTGGTGAATTATAGTAGTGGTCATAAAATGTTACTCACAATAGAAAGCTATAAAATCATAGTATGAGGCATAAGATGCCAGACATCATAGCTAGAAAATTGTTACATTTTTAGAAAGTGGTAGTTTAATCCATGGAAAATTGGAAACTTTAGGTCACTCACATAGTTTTTTTTATGTTAAAACGGTTTTACAGCAAATTTACGTGCTATGAAGGCAGTTTTCTTAAAGTTATGTGGATTTACAGTGATTTACAAAATAATGGTTTTACAGTGCTTTTTTGTATACGAACACAGTTTTCTTATGCTAAAACATGGTTTTAACAACAATTTTACATGCAATGAATGCAGTTTTCTTACATTAAAACATAATTTTACAGCAAATTTGTGTGTTACAAACAAAGATTTCTTTCCTTAAAGATTTAGGTGCTACAAATTAAGATCTCTTACATTAAAACACGATTTTACAATGTTTTTTTACATATCACAAAGGAAGATTCCTTACATTAGAAAATGGTTTTACAACAATTTATGTGTTTACTTGACTTGCCAATAAACAGAAGTTAATGATTTAAAAACTTCATTTCCAGACTTTAAACTTCACTGTAATAAGCATTTTTCAAAGTGATTACAAAAACGCCACAAAATAAATAAGAAATCGAAGAATCACAAATGTTCATAAAGATATTCTTCAAGCTAATAAAATAATAATTTCTAAACTATTTGGGAAATTCTGAAACATTTTTACATTTTTCAAAATAAATGTTTTAATTGTAACCTGGTTAATGAGAAGTATTTTTTTTACTTTATTACTTGATCGGTGTTTATTGAGTACTTGTGATCCTCTTAAGCAATGTACGTAAGTGATTTATGCAGAAAAACAAACAAAATGGCTGACAAACATGACCATCTGTAGCTTGCACTTCTCAAGTTAAGATGCTCTTACGATGTCACCCTGAAACATTGTACCTGGATGTCATGTCATGAGTGTTTGATCACTTACTGGATCAAATTGCTTCAGTGATTACTTTTCTCAAGATTTATTTATTTATTACTGTAATATTTGTTTACAAATAAACGTAATGTTTTGTAATCACTAATTCTTGCATTTCTGAAGAAGAATTGCAATGAAAAGAGTGTTATTCAATAAAGCTTTTATTTAAGCAAAAGGAAATGCTGTTCAAGTTTTGCATATTCTTTATTATTATTGATAATTACGCTTTCTATGTCTCGCTTATTTTACACAAAGCGTTGGCTTGGTTTAAAAGAGTATCATTATTGATAATTACGCTTTCTATGTCTCTCTTATTTTACAAAAAAAAAATAGAGTCTTTAATTAAATGATATTTGTTTTGTTTTAGATTGCTGTGTCATTTGGTAAAAGGGTGGTGTTGTATCAACCAGTCACTGCACCAGTCACTGCAGAGACGGTAAGGAAGAATAAAACATTAAATAAATTATTTTTTTACTCCAACTAGCAGGAATCCTAATTGCCCAGTATGACCATGGTATTTTAACACTTCCCTGGTTATTCAAGCTTTCCAGTTCATTATATTTTGAAACAAACAAACAAACTCATACAAAAACCTCTATTTTTAACCCTTTAATGCATAGTGCCCCAGAAAGGAATCAAATCATCAGTCATTTCTTTGAGGTTTTGCTTTTTCCAGGGGGTTAATTATTAGAAATATAATGTAAAATAAATATGATAAAAGCTGATAAGACCGATAAGATCTCATTCTGCATAAAATTATAAAGGCTTCCGATGAGAGGTTTAAAATATAACCAGTAAATATGTTTGTGCATTTCTCATCATTCATTCATTTCTCATCATTCATTCATTGCTAAATTAAAACATGTGAGCTAGAATGCAATATGCGCAATTAATTAATTATTTTGTAGAAAATTATTTTTGTGATACCAGCTCAATATTTAAAGCTATCATGAGTGACTTTTTACGGCCATTGCTAGGATTTTATAGTTTAAAGAAACTGTTGTGGGTGAGATTTTATAGCCGTTACTATGGTTTTCTTGCTTAAAAGAGCTTTCTACAGTGACTTTTGACTGCAACTACTACGATTCTTTTACGATGTTAATAGAGCTAATCACAAATGACTTTTTATGAATGTTACTACAATTATATGGCTTAACGTAGCTATTAAGAGTGACTTTTTACTGCAGCTACTATGATTTTCTAGCTTAAAAAAGCTACCATGCATTACTTTTTATGTCTGCTACTATGATTTTCTACAGTAAAATGCTGTGTTGAGTGAGATTTTGCATCCACTACTAGGATTTTTAGCCTAAAAAAGCTATCATGAGTGACTTTGAACAGCAGTTACTGGCTTAGAAAAGCTATACAGTAAGTAACTTAACAGCCTATTTACTAGCTTTATTTTACTGGCATTCCTGTTATAATTCACTTCTGGTTCACAGGAACAACCTGTTTATTTCTAAACCTGTAAGAACATCCTCTTGTATGTTGTATTTTTTATGTTAAAATATTTTCCCATAAGTAAACCAGATTTAAAACAGAGATGAGAGGCTATATTTGGTGCATGCATACAATAGTTAAAACTGCAAGGACTTGTATTATTATGAGATTTTGTAAGATCAAACAAATTTTCTCATAATTATGTATTATATTTTAGATGTTGACAAGAGAGAATATCTGATTCACATACTTAAAGCGTTGCAATGCCAACTGTGTATTCACTCTTTGTTTACAATTTCTAAAATGAAAGAGACAACAGTTAATAAACAAGAATTACTCATGAATAATTATTTTAATTTTTAATTTTACAATAATACCAAAAAGGATGTTTAATTAGTTAGTTAAACTGATGTTGTTTATGAATGATAAAAAAATTTGCATTTTACAAAATAATTAAATAAAATTATACATTTTAAACATGATGCGTGTGCTTACCAATGAACAAATGATTATTTATGAGAGGCCTTAAGGATACTGTATACATTCATCATGCATGTTCAGTATTTTAAAAATATCTCGCTTTCTACAATTAAAAGTTTTTATGTGGTTATCTTAAAAGCAACTCAAGTCTCCTCGAAATGATTTTTTTTCATAAAAAAGTATGGTTCAAAACTTCATTCTAACCTGAACACAATATTGTGTCTCACTTTTTCTATATCATCTTTTGTTTAACTTTAATCTCGACATAAAGATATAACTTACTCGTGTTCTTTATAAAAATTATTACCGAAATAACTCTTTACACGTCAATAGAAATGAAACAATGTAACCCAAATTAAATTTCACACTTCATATTCAAATTAGATATTACTTAATACCTTAGCTTTTATGGGGTACCGAAAAAAACTATTGAAATGTTTTGTGATCCTTAATGGCGAACTGAGGCCAGATTTTTTTCTTGAAACATTCTGATGAAAGCAAAATTATAATGATGTAAATAATACAAAAACTTTTATCTTACAAAATTTGCTGTTTTTAAGAGTTTTTTAACTGTCAAATTAAGAGCTCTGAAAAGGAGATTAGAGAGTTTTGTGTTGTAATTAGCACGACTAAACACTTTATCAAAGGCATTTAAAATGTTTTTAGAAGGGCACATTTGATTTTTTTAAGGGCACATTTTGCAACTACAGAGGGCCTTTTAAACCCAACCCCCCTACAAAGACATTGTTTTTGGAGATTTTACAAAAAATATGGAAGAGGGCAGCATCCGAAAGCCAGATGCTCTTTTGGCCTAGATTATAGCCTGAGTGTAGAGCTAGACCCCAGAAGATGTGGGATCATGTCATTTTTAGCTGTAATCTGCATTAAAGAACCAGGACTGTGTTTTCTGGAATGACACCAGTAAATCCCATTGACTTGTGCAAGCATGAACAATGATGATAACGATCTTGGATGAAAAATATTGAAATATTAATAATATTTAATAATTATTTGTTGGTTTAGAAATTGCCGTTTCAGTGGAAGAAACTCACTATCCTCAGCTTTGATAGTGAAGTAAGAAAACTATGCTGGGACCAAGAAGGTGAGCATGATTATGTGACAGTTGCTTGAAAAAAAAAACAATATATAAAAATTATTTTGAATATTTCAGACATTAGATAAAATTTATAAACCTTGACATTTCTATCAATAATTATTTTGTATAATCTTAGAAATATTTCATTTGATATGTAACGTCTTGGGAAAATTTATGTATGTTGTCTGAAAATATATTATAAAACATTTTTTACTCTAGTCGGTTATTTATGTCTTCTAAAGTTTTCTCTTCTGGGAGGAAGGGACACAAAGTAGGTTCTATAATAACTTTTTCCCCTGAAGTCTACATTATTCAGATCCATTCAGATCAAAATGATTTCTCATGTTGATTAGGATGGATTGTAACTTTGTGACTTTGATAAATTTATAATTTATTAATTGTTTCTATTCAAACATAATAATTTACAATATTAACACATTTAATCAAAACAAAATAAAAAACGATAGAGAAAAATATAAACAACAGGACAATACAAGAATAAGGAAAACTAGGAAAAATTGTATATAGCTACCCGCAAGACACATAACAAGGGCTAATACAAATTTGGGCGGCGCTAGCCACCTCCAGTGGGGTCCAGAGGAAAAGCCACTGACATTATTTTTGTCTTTGGTGTCTTAGAAGTGTAATTCCACCACTTTTTGGCAGTATTTGTATGTATACTGCAACTAACTAAGTAAAGAACAACTGTAAAGAACAGCACAATAAAAAATTATATTAATTTGGACGTGAGAATTTTGGCACCCAATAGTGCTTTTTGCTATGGAATATGTCCTGTATTAGCCCCTGCATAAGTGATATTGACAGGGACAAGTTCCTTCAAAGACATATACATAAAAGATCAAGTAAGTTTATTGTTTGTAATCATGTGGTTAACATGAATGGTTCCTCAAATTGTTTTGTTTGTATTACAAATTTAATTACATTAGATGGAATAATTTTATTTAAGGTAGTAGTGTAACCTTTCTTACCAAAATGTAGAAGATTTTCGATTGAGGAACTATTTAATGGAATAGTAAATACATTGTTGGCATGGAAGCTGTCAAATAGAGAAGTATACTGAACACCAAAACTGGGGCAGTGTAAAAGGAAATGTTTGTTCCTTGCAAGTGTACGTGTTGCACATAAACAAAATGTGGTAATAGTATCACTTAAACTATGGTGGACTCATGAAGATGACTTTTTTATTTACTTTTATATAGGGAAAAGATTACTAGTTGGAAGCGACAGTTTGCACATCTGGAGACAAGAAGTTAATTTTTTACACGAGGGTGAAGATTCTACGGAAAGGTGGACTTGTGTCTGGCATAGAAAGTAAGGACATCTGTTTGTATCAAATAGGATTTTTCGCTCATTTTCATGCAATCATTAATTTTTATATTGTTTTGGATTATGTTTCATTTTGGGCTCTTTTTCGGAATGTTTAGGAAAGAGACACATTTAATGGGTCCAGCAACTGATTAAATATCAAGACCAGCAACTACTGACTGTAAAATGCATCACAATTACCTCAATTATATTTTAAATGGAATAAACATGTTTTGATTGTCTCAACAATCTTCATCAAACTAATTTACAATTTTAAAAACTTTTTCTTTAAATGTTACACAGCTATTATAGAAATAAGCTTTACAAGTTGAGTGAATATTTACAATAGAAAATAAAATTAACGACTAATGTATTATAATAGCTGTGTAACATTTAAGTAAAATATTTTTAAATTGTAAGTTAGCTTAATGAAGATTGTTGAGACAATCAAAACATGTCACAAAAATTAAAAACATGATTTGTTTTTACTTATAGTTAGTTTTGTCAACCTCGTCCCCATGGCTTCTTTTCCTTTTTTTACTTGAGGATATCGCCATCCGATATCAAAAAGAGAAAGAGACCCTGGGAACGAGGTTGTAGTTTTGTGCTACTTAGACCATTTTGGTAAGTCCAATACTTACAATAATAAAACAGACGATTTCTTAGTGTTAATGTTATAATATAATTTCAAGGTGTGAAAACACCTTTTTGGAGCATAAATATTTTAGTTCAAGCTATAATCAATCAATAAATCAGTCAACTTAAAGCAATGCAATAAAACATTGTTTTCACTGTATGGTGAAAGGATGAAAAACAATTTTCTTTGTTCAATATTTTTTAGATGGAGCCTTGTGGGATTTTTTATGCATTGTTTGATTAATATAAATAGTTATAAACAAAAATATACCTAATAGGCTCTTTGTATATAGTTGATAATATTATTATAATGTGAAAAGAAACAAAAAGTATTGTAGATAAAAAATATTTGAATATTTTGTAATGAGGACGAAATGGAGAAATTTGAAAATTTATGTCGCAATTTGTTTCAATTGTAGTATGAAAACCTGGGAAAATCATAGCACGTGAATATTAGATGATCAAGTAAAGAATCTGAGAAAATGTATTCCTAAAATTATTTCAAAATGACCCAAAGTTAATAAGAACAATTTAGTTTTCTCAGACTGTGAAAGTTTGTTCTTTAAAGGAGACAATTTTAAACTGTAGAATAATGTTGTCTGTTGTCTCCTAAATTTTTAATGTTGATCACTTTTTCATTTGTTGCTCCATGTTCATAATCATGTTCACACTAGCTATAAAGAAAGCTAATAAATCATCTAGTAAGAATTGCTATTTCACACATATAATTTATAATACTGCAGATATATCCAGATTATGGAAGAAATATTTCTTGTGGGGCACAGCTGGAAATGAAATCTTAAATAAATACTTCATGCATAATGTCTGCACAAATCAAGTCGCAACTTTTTATCCACTTAAAATGTTTTACATCTGTAAAAAGATTAAGAAAGAAGAATAAACAGGCTTTCTAATCTAATATACTTCCCAGGATACTTCAGTGACCAGTAAGGTTACAATTTCAGTAAATTTCCCAAAATTTAAAAAAGCTATTAACTCATTTTTAAAATGGAAGATACAATATTTGCCATTTTTGCGAAATTAAGTTCCGTAAAAAGTTCTTCATTGGCCTATTTCCGTGAAATGTTTTGCAAAAGACAGAAAATTGTGAAATTAAATTATTATGAAAATTTCTTTAATGTATTCAAGTTGTTCAATGAAAAGAGTGGACCTGTTAGTGTAGTGTAGTGTAGTGTAGTGTAGTGTAGTGTAGTGTAGTGTAGTATTAGTGTAGAAAATCTTTGTAATACTCAGAAACATTCTTGTATGTATGTCTTATTATGTATTTACCTCCATGTAAGTCTAGGGAGCCATCAATCTTCAAGTGCACAGTGCTTCTTGTGTAATTAATTAATAACAGGAATGGTTATAAAACTTAGTTGATTGTAAGACTGAATTTATGGCTTGTAACACATTGTTCTGTAAAATATACTCAACATGGTCAGTTCTATAAAATTTCTCCAAAAGTTCACTAACAATTCTTTGATAAGGTTTGCTAGGTTAATTTTCTATTGTTGTGTACTTGTGTGAACCTTCTGGTTGCCTTTTTATGAAATGACTGTATCTTTCCTTTTTTTAATGCTTACATCCATATGTTTTTACTATGACTGGAGACATGTAAAATTGCACGATACACCTTTGTGATATTTTTATTGCTTGATTTATTCAAATTCATTATCAAATTCTGGATGAAATTGACTTCTATTTTCAACCACACTGCCTTCTGTATCAAAATAATTAAACTTTTATTTCTCTGTGGAGTAAATAATATTCCAGATGAATTATTAATCATGTATTCATTTCCTTTTAACGAGCTGTTGAAAGAACATACGTTAATTAACTTGGTTTTTCATAAATATTCTCCCCAAACAAGCATTTACATGGTCATGATGGAGCCAGTAAAAAACAAAATTCAGTTACTTATTTTAATCACATTAACAACCACAAAGAAATACTTTCCTCATAATGTTTAGAACAATATTTACACAAGTACATACAAGGGGGATTTAGGACCAATTGACAGAGTATTTTTGTCCAGTTTAAACAAAACAGGAAGAGAAAGAAAATCAAAACAAGATGCCGTATGGGCTTGCTGAATGATGGCTTCTCACTCATGAAGTGAGGCAATTAAAACAATGGTTAAAATATGAATCAGGGTTTAGAAAATATTTTGCATGGAAAGTTAAATTGCTTTAAAGTGTCATACTCATAAAACTATAATGTAATAAAAAATTACTTTGGTGAAGAATACCAATATTTGTTAGTTGCAGTCTTTATAGTCAAGCTTTATAATACAATAACATTTTCATCTCAGCAAAGAGCTTTATCAGAGGAATACGTTTTGTTCTATTGTTCAGGAGACAAAGTGTAGGAAAGTGAGACAGACTTTCGGTAATTATTTTTCAATAATCATCAATTCCTAATATGGAATAATACATCACAAAATCAAGAAATTTCTTTAAAAAACAGCCGGTTTGAAAGAATGATGGCTCTGTGAGCTATCATTCAACAATGAACACCAAAATATTTTCTGTCAGCTACCATGATAGTTATGATTATAATTTACAGTATTCTGTTGAAATGTGCCTGTATTTTTTTAATTTAGAAGGTAATTAAGAAAGTCGTTATTGTTTCTTTTAGGTTAGCTAATCCAGCCAAATTTGTAGAGTTTTCACCTGATGGTCATTATTTTGCCAGTGCTGGTCAGGTAAGAAGGAAACAAAGTGCTCTTTACCACATAAGAAAATATTTGTCCAAAAATTTCTAGCTTTTACATTTTGTGTTCTATCCCATCAGAATACTTCATTTATGTTTAAAGTAAGTATGGCAGAAATGTTTCCTGTTTTCTTCAATGGTAACAGACTTTAAAGAAGGGGCTTTAAATGGGTTGTCTTCTGCAATATCAAGTGCTTAACAAAGCAATAGTGTAGAGAATATACTAATTTAAGAATATATTTTCACCACTTAGCGAATTAACTATGAAAGTATAATGTTTTAAGTTACAAAGTTCCTTGCTGCTTCAAAAGTTTAAAAGGGTCAACAAGTGTGACATCCAACATCATAGAAAATAATGTCACAGGATCAAGAAGAGGACAAAATATGTCATAAAGCTGAATTTCCAGTTTAATCTGTTATAAAATTATGATACTTTTTCGAATCAACCTGTTATAAGCACATACATTTTACTGTCCACAATATTTAGATTCCTTTATAATCTTGATCCTGTGAGATATTTTCAATGAAGCCAGATTCAACCATATTCAGGCTAGTACATAGAAATAACTGTTTCTGGAAAGTAAATCAAATGGGAAGTAATATAAATTGTGGAAGCACAATGGAACAAGAGTTTCATTTTAAAATTTCTTCCTCTGGATGCAACAAAATAAGAATTTTGAACTCCTTCGCTACAGTGCAGGGTTCAAAATAACTTTTTTCAAGTGCTTTGTCATATTAGTGACTTAGTGAGGGTCCAACAGCAGAAAACCTTTCTGGAGACTCTAGTCCTAAATCGCCATAGAAGCATTCTTTTTCTTGAAAATAAGACATGTTTTTTACATTGAAAATATGTAAAATGACCCAACATTGAAGAAAAACCTTATTAAAAATATGTTCCTGCGCCGGAAACAAAGAAAAATTAATGTAGAAATATGTTCACCGCACATTTTCACAGCCAAAAACAAAGAGAAATGGACCTAGAAGAGTGAGTACTGCATATTTTCATGACCAGAAACAAAGAAAAATAAATAAATAAGTGTGTACGGCACATTCTTACAGCCTCAAAAGAATCTAAATTTTTACAGCTAAAGGATTATGATAATGAGCATAGAAATGTGTTTACCGC
Organism: Bythotiara depressa; assembly: GCA_027564595.1. Lineage (NCBI taxonomy): Eukaryota > Metazoa > Cnidaria > Hydrozoa > Anthoathecata > Bythotiaridae > Bythotiara > Bythotiara depressa. The sequence goes on along the minus strand of JANTOQ011033101.1, from coordinate 1,277 downwards.
AAATATTCATGGCCAAAGAAAGGAAAAAACTAAGCTTTTTAAAGGGAATATTTTTATGGCTAGAAATGAAGAAAACCGAACTAAAATAAACTAAAACAACTAAAAAATTTGTTTATTGGAGAAAATATGACAGTTATTTGCTAAATTTTATACTGGTGTTCCTCCTCCTTCCTTTTCTTACTTATAGTCATGCTCCTTTCCTTTCACACTCATGAATCTCCTACATGGGGTTTTAACAAGAACAAGAAGCTGGATCGGCTAAATCCACAAAAGAGCACTACAGAGAAGGGTGTAATTAAACTTTAATATAATGCATCTATTATATTCATAATGTGTCTATTATATTCGCAACAAAAGTAATATTAATAAATAATAAACCTAAAAGCCTATTCAATTCAACATAAAATTCTGGATGATTCTGCAGGAGTTTAGGAACTTGTATGGAATGGTGTACATAAAAAATCTGCACAGACCAAAGACTGCTCAGGCTTTGCCGCACAGTCAATAAAATATAATATGTTTTTAAAATAATATTTTAATTCATTTTCAAACTTGACAGATAACCAAGAGATATCGATAGTCATAACAAAAACTTTAACTGGACTTATTCTTTTCCTCTTAACACTAAATTGAGTAAATTTTGAAAGTTCATTTGCAACATCTATGAAGGTGATCTGATATAGTAATGATAACAATTTTATTGTTACTTTAATCGAATGCATGCATGCAATCATGGATTATAATAAAACAGCTTATTTTAAGAACTATAGACAATGTAGACAGTGAACACTGGTAAATCATTCTGAATTAATGACTACAACAGATGGATTGATGCGCTTTGTACTCTTTATATTTACCCCAGACTTACAGTTATGTATTTGAAATCTATTTAATAGATATTTATTTTTCAAATTGTTCCTTTCTCATTAAGAATTTTTATAAGTGCCATCCTATTATCTTCAGCTAGCCTCCCCACCGCATATCTTTAAAACGCATAGCATATTAGAGGAATTCAGGGCGTAATCCAGCATTTTCAGGGGCCATTAAACAGTCCCTTCCTAATTAAAAATAAGAAGCTTTCTCCCAATTGAGACAAGCAATAACTTGTGACCGTAAAAATTCACTCATGATAGGATTTAAACAGTAGAAAAACTATAGAATTGTAAACAATAAGAAATCAGTTATACAGGCCACAAAAATTCCGTGCACGATCGGCATCGTGCACGCGTCGTGCACGTAAGTTCTTATACCGTGCCCGATCGATCGTGCACGATAAA